>JANQBM010736262.1:0-14786 GCA_025594535.1 Erythroxylum domingense | reverse complement strand
CCTAGGCTAAAGCCAAAGCATTAGAAAGGAAAAACTAATACAAGCCATGTTAGTTGCTTTTTATACAAATTTATAGGCTAAATGAAAGCACTATTTAATAAAAAAGAATTATTGACAGAAGTTTCAAATACCCTTATTAAGAGTTGTACCACTTTCATTGTTAGATCATATAAAATAGTTGATAGAGAACCTCTAATCAAATGGGTTGTTGATGGATCAACAAGCTACTTTAAATAGATTTCGTTATAAGAAAGTTGTTGGTAGCATAAATCCAATTAATTCAGGAAATCCTTAATGGAATGCACATATACTGGAGCTCCAATATTGCTTTACTAGTAAATTTACCCCACATTGTCCAAGCATCCAACCAAAGCCAACATAGAAAATTCCTAGTTAAAACTTAAACACTATCAAACAAAAAAGAGAAACATTAATAACAAGCCAAGATCTTTACCTTTGGGAGGGATGGTCTGGATTCAATTTGGCTCTCTTTGCCAAAAATGAAAATGAACAGCAACACTACTATTTACCTGAATATGAGAACATGAGAACATGAGCAACTACTATTAGTGTGCATTACAGTCAGTGTGCATGAGCAACTATTGTTAGTGTGCATTACTCTTACAACATCATTTCCCAGAATATGAGAACATGAATCTATGAAGACGTTAGCAAATATGTGAAATTAAAAGATATGAACTAGAACAAAATAGAGAGATAATCACACTGAAAAAAGAAAACACAACATAAAGAGTTTTACGTATATTGTCATTTTTAAAAAAGAAAATGGACAACCTAGTTGAGCTAGTGCATATGGCCCAAAGCCCTGTAATCCATTATCTTTACCTGATATGGTTCAACGAATTTGTTTCTATCAACAAACTACCTAGTTATGTAGGAAGAATGCAACTTATTTATATTGTGCATTTGAGTATAAAATGTTTTTGGGTCTTTGCATTTCTGATTCTCCATCATATTCTTAACAAAATACAAGCATATGTTCTTATGTTTATGTAATGGGTTAAAAAACCTTCAACATAAGTAATTATACAGAGGTATAGGACTAGAATATAAGCAACTACTGTGTGTTAAAAGGAATTCTGATCTACTAAATGTAATCATCGCAATGGCATATCAAGATCCACAACATTACATATTTCAAATAAATTATTGAGATCAATTCAAATTTCACTTGTAAGCTCTGATTAAGTGTGTGTATGTTTATGGAACATAAACAACTTGGGAATTATTGTATAGATGGGCACACAAGGAAAGCAAAGGGAATGAGTACATTGATCATTAATCATCTGTCTAAAATTCAAAAAAAAAGTTTCTTACTTTCTTTTAAGTAAACAACATAATAAATATGTGTTTGACAGGGAGTGTACTGAGAGATGGGGAAGGTAAAAGTGAAGAGGTATGGAACTAAACTAAGCTCTTTCTGGTTGGGATGTCTCAACTACACAAGGTACAATAGCTTAACCAGACAAAAGAAGAAGGTCTACTCATGTAGTTAGTGAAGATATAAAAGCAGAAGAGCAGCTAACCTCCCTCCTTCTGCTTCCTCAAACCTACCCTTACTGTCCATATTTCATCTTATACTTTTATTCTCTCTCCACTCACACACACACAAACATACTAACATGCCAGATACTACTTTTTTTCCCCTGTTTAGTTTCTAGTATGACAACAATATCTATGGAAAGTTAAGAAGGGACATCTTCAGGAAGTGAAAAGAGATTAAGAAGGTTCAAAAGAATATATGTCTTCTGTGGTAGTAGAGCTGGTTACAAATCTTCCTTTAGTGATGCTGCACTTAACCTTGGAAACCAACTGGTAATATTTGCGTGTATCATATAGTCAACGAGCTTCATACACTAATATTTATGTAGATTGATTCAACCGATCTGACTTTTGATATCAGGTAGAGAGAAATATTGATTTCGTATATGGTGGAGGAAGTTGAGGGCTTATGGGTTTGGTCTCACAAACTATGTCTAATGGAGGTTGCCATGTTCTTAGGTATAATATACTATAGACTATTTATTAAGAACCTATCATCTTCTCACACTTGTTTAAATTTTCTTCAATTTCTGGTCATCTTGTTATCTTTATATAGGGTGATTCCTAAGGCTCTTATGCCTCATGAGGTATACAATATTTCATCCCTTATGTTTTACTATCTATTTTAAGAAAAAAAATGAACAAAAGCTACCCTTTATGTTTTATTCTTTGACAGATAATAGGAGTAACCATAGGAGAAGTGAAAATTGTTGAAGACATGCATAAAAGCAAAGCAGAATGGCAAGGCATGTAGATGCTTTCATTGCACTTCTTGGCAAGTATTAACAGTTCTTAATTCAACATCTATATTTCTTTAGTTATAAAAAGTTGAGATCTTTTCAGGTGGATATAGAACTATAGAAGAGGTGCTAGAGATGATTGCTTGGCCTTAGCTTGGAATTTATGAAAAACCAGTGTGTCTCTGATCCTTATCGATTATATATGCACTCATCTGTCAAACATTAGAACATTAATCTAAAGGGATACTCTTGTTCTTCTGTGTTAATCTACAGACAGGTGGGATTACTTAACGTAGACGGATACTACAATAACTTGCTTTCCCTGTTCGATAAAGGAGTTGAAGAAGGATTCATTAAGGAGACAGAAAGGTAAATCGTGATCATAATAGAAATAGCAGATGAGCTTATAAAAAGAATGGAGGTGATGATGAACAAGAAGAACATATCGAATAGAATATTAGCAATCTCTTCTACTTAGCTTCATATCATATATCATACAAGTATATCGATATGATATAATAGAACACCTCAATTCTAGACTAACCTAATATAACTCTAATTCTAGAAACATTTTAATATTGGGATTCTAATGTTGTAGGAGTATGCACCAGTGCATGAAAGGGTTGCACAAAGACAAAGTTAGGAAGTGGAATATTACACTAGTCTATAACAAATGAGGAACCCTTAGAATTTTAGCCAGACCACAACCTTTTGTATATTATAAGTTAACACAATATCTATATAATATTTATGTTGGTAAGCTAAGGTAAGTTATTTATGTCCCATTACCATCAAAAGGAAAAGGGCAGAAAAAGATAATCTAATCATATTTTCATGCACTCATATTGCTACAAGAAATTGATTTAAATACATGTTTTCATGCACTCATATTCATGAAATTAATTTAAATAATTTCATGAACTAGAGCAGTAGCATTAAGAAACCATGTATTGCTACACGAAAAAAGATGGTTAAAAAGAGGGATTTCAGATATAATTTTTATGGTTACCCATTAACAGAAAGATTTCCCCTTCGAGCTGACCATAGAACTTCAGCCTTCACCAAAGAAGGAGTTGGTCCTTCCTGTTATACATAATAAAAACAGATATGAAACTAAATGAATGCAGCAACAAATTTAAGAGACATTAATATTAAGCAACAGATCAACTAATTGAATGAAATAATTACAAGGTAATTATTTTTAAAGCTAGCATCTTTGTCCATATTTACAACAGGAACACATATTTAGTGCCACACCAAGAATTAGGAAAGTTAAAGTTTATACATGAACAAGCTACATGCATAAGTTACTTAAATGTATTGTGCTAAATCATATAAAAAAAGTAACTTGCCAAAAACAAAAAAGTCCATATATTAAACATTCTTCTATTGCAACACTTTTTATTGATCTAAAAAGAAGTTAATAAATAATCTTCAGAAGTGAACCATAGTACATTGGTATGCAAAACATAGATAAATGAGTATACACAACCATAATACATTTCATATTTCATATTTTACGGTAATGAGATTAAAAATTACAGTAACGGTTATTTATATGGTAAGGGGCTGGTTTGCATTCTTGAATCCATGAATATGGTTAATCATAAGAAGATGCAAAATATTGCAGAAGTGACTTTTGAAACCTTCAAACGTCTATCACTAGACTATGAACATTTTGCTGAAGGTGTAAAGGAATTCATACACCTCTCATCTGAACTTGCCTAAATACATGGGTGTATGGGTGAAGACCTATGTTCTGAAAAGCTCAACTTCGTCAATGAAAGAAAGAAGTTGCTATTTGACAATGATTCTCGCTGACACAAAGCAACAGTAGCTATCTTCATGTTGAATATAAATCTATAATAAATTATGCATACAACAATGAAGATAAAACAACAAAAGTTCAATTGCATAATAAGAATTTATTCATCATCGTCGTTGGTGGACTCTTCCAATATAATATCACATTCATTCTCACTACTACTTGTCTCTAAATCCTCCAAATCATCATTCAAACGTTGCTCGGAATTCAATAAAACATTATTCATTACATCATATGGAATATCATTTCGATCTAAAAACTCTAAGGAACATTCATTGACTTCCACTAGAACTTCATCAGACTCCTCAACGTCATTTAAACCTTCTTCATTACTAAGCGAAGGGATATCATACGCACGTCTAACTTCGCATTCTTGCACAATCCACCAATTTGGACAGACTAACAAATCTTCCATATAAAAGACTTGATTCGCTTGATTTGCCAAAGTAAATGGGTCATCCTTGTACCAAAACTTAGTTACATTTATGCTTTTTACAATGCCGTTGACCCTCATATTTGAATTTGCAAGATTGTACCATTTGCACTTGAAAAACACAACATTTTTACCTCTAACCTATTTAAGCCTGATAACATCTGTCAGAACCCCATAAAATGTAATATTATCTTCCCCATAATTTCCTAACACTGCAACACCACTATTTTGTGTAACCCTACAAAGATCACGGGCTTCAGTGCGAAATTGTAAGCCATTTGTATTGCATACAGTGTACTTCTACACCAAACTATGAGGTCCACATGCCAATGCATACAAAGACTCAAAGATACTTCCTTCACGGGAGCTACTTAATGTCGTCATCTATAACAACAAATGAAAATAGTTAATAATATATAATTATGAGTGTAGACCACGTACAAACATTCTTCTCACCCGATTCTTTAATCATGAAGAAAATTGTTGTTTATGTCTCCTGTCAACATGTAATGGACTTTGTTGCCTCAACTCATCCATGTGCTCACTATGGATATAAAAAAATTCAATCAAGATTTTATGAAATATGTCTACTTAGTACATATCTTAATTTGACAATAGGTTAGAAAAACTTACTCAATAAAGGGCCCAATCTCATGACAATTCATAAGCACATACCAATGTGTAATCTCGCTCTTTTATACGAAGAGCAATTGTTTTGGCAGCACCAATTGGCTTACATCGTTGAAAGAACACTGATATGTCACTATCATCAACCATATCATCGATTCGCTCTAGCACGTTGAAGTTGATTTCAATTCCTTTTAGATACGTTGAACAGAATGTCATGTACTCTTTAACAACATAAGTTTTAGCAATTGACCCTTCTGGACATGCTTTATTTCTAACAAATCTCTTTAGTGTACCTAGGAATATTAACAAATGATTAACCATAATTAGATAGGACACTATTTAGTTAAATTTGTCAAGTGATAGGATAAATTTAAATAATACCTCTCAATTGGATACATCCATCTATATGTAACTGGTCCACCAATTAGGGCTTCATTTGGCAAATGAATAGCCAAATGTACCATGACATCAAAGAATGTTGGTGGGTATATCATTTCAAGTTTGCATAAGATTAAGGTTATTTCATGAGACATCTTTTGTACGTCATCTTTATTCAAAATTCGTTTACAAATTCGACAAAAGAAGTCCCCCAACTCTATTAAAACACCTGTCACATCTTTATTCAAGATGGAACGCGTGCCTAATGGAAGAATGCTTTGTAACAGTATATCACAATCATGAGACTTAAGTCTACTAATCTTCCTTTGATCAACATTAACACATCCAGATATATTAGATGCGTAACCATCTAGAAACTTCACCTGCTTTACAAATTGGCAAAACTTCTTCGTCTCATCGGCAGACATTGTATAGCATGCTGGAGGTTTTGCTAGAATAGTTCCATCAGCTGCTCTTTTCAAGTGTAATTCCTTTCAAATGTTTATATCTTCCAAATCAAGCCGAGCCTTGATTGTATCTTTGGTTTTACCTTCAACATTTAGCAAAGTGCCAAGGATATTATCACAAATATTCTCTTCTATATGCATGACATCAAGGTTATGCCTCGATCTTAACTTATGCCAATATGGTATATCAAAAAGAATGCTTTTTTTTATTCCAATTCAACTCTCCTTCCAATCTCGTTCTCCTCCCCATAACATATATTCTGCACATGATGTAATTGTTCAACCACATCATCTCCATCTAGTAAGTTAGGTATAGGTCGATAATCACTCTTGCCATCAAACTTCGTGCTTTTCCTCCATGGATGATCGTAAGGAAGAAAACGTCGATGGCCTAAGTAACCAATATTTTTTCTTATCTTACAAGAAGGAGTGTGCTTGTTACAAACAAGGCATGCCTTATAGCCTTTAGTGCTCCACCCAAAAATAATATCATAGGCTGGAAAGTCGTTGATAGTCCACATTAACGCTGCATGCATTCGAAAATTTTCTCCTTTTGAAGCATCAAAAACATCAAAACCATCTTCCCATAACTCATGTAACTCATCTACTAGTGGCCTCATATAGACGTCAATGTCTCTACCTACCGCTTTCAGACCAGGAATAGCCAGTGATAGCATAAAAAATGACTCATCCATACACATCTAAGGGGTAAATTGTATGCTAAGAGAACAACAGGCCATATGACAGTGACAAATTGCCATATGGATTGAATCCATCTATTGCTAAGCCTAGTCTAATATTATGTGGTTCTCTGACAAACTCAGGATAAAGCTCGTCAAAGGTCTTCTAAGCTTCTCCATCAGAAGGATGAACCATGGAATTTTTGTCACCTTTAGGCCTATCATTATGTCACGTCATTTGTTTAGTGGTCTTACTTGATATGAATAATCGTTGTAATATGGACATTAAAGGAAAGTACCGCAAAACTTTATGAGGTATCTTCTTACCCCTACCATCATTAATTCTCCATCCTGATGTTCCACATTGGGGACAACTTTCTAAGTCCCAATACTCTTTCCAAAATAGGGAACAATCGTACTTACATGCATGTATTGACACATAACCCAAACCTAGGCTCCTTAGAAATTGATTTGCTTCATAATAAGACTTCAGCAAAGATTTAGAATTAGGTAATACATCCCTCATCGGAGCAAGTAACATGTCAAATGACTTATTGCTCCACTTGTTGTATACTTTCAAGTGAAGCAACTTTATTAAAAATGACAGCTTCGAAAAGTTTGTACATCCAGGGTACAACTCTTCAGTTGCTTTACTCAACAATTCATGAAAGGCATCCATAATAGAATCTTCGATGCCTATAGGAGGACTCCTTCCATCCTGATCAGTTGGACAATCATTTAGGAAAGAAGTCACATCATAAAGCAAATTTTGCATGCCATCATCCACATCATCACCATCACCTTCATTAATATCATTGTCCATCCCATCAACGCCTACATTTGTAATGTCAACCCTATCTTCCCTAGAGATAAATCTATATTCTGGCAATTCACCATGTAAAACCCAGCGGGTGTATGATTGGTCCATGTCAAATTGTATTAAATGGTCAAAAACATTAATCTAAGACCTCATATAACAATTCATGCAATGTGCATAAGGGCATAAAATTTCACAATCTTTGCCCTTTTTTTCAAACATAAATTCATAAACATTCTCACTCTATCAATGTATTCACAGGAAATCCTAACACTATTCATCCAACTCTTATCCATAGAGCAAAAATACCTATAAATTAATTATCAGAATGAGAACGTTACATTATGTTAGTGGCAAATCAACAAAGACTCTTACTCATATGCTTAAGAAGGTAGTTTGAAACTTTTTATCTAAGGTGTCAATAAGCCTAGAAACATACAATCACCTAATATACAATAGCTCTGTAATTCATACATCAACTCTTGCCAATTTATTTACTGTATTATTTATCTAATACTTAAGTGGAATTGCATAGAGCAAAATATGGCATTTCATAGAGCAAATTCAATAGCTATAGTATGCATGCAAACAAATCAATTAATAATCCAGCAGGTATGATACTTATAAGTTAACATACCTGCTTCTTGTTTTCCAATGGCTCCTCCAACTATCCCCTCGACAAGAAGTTCTGAAACAGATCCTTCGATTATGGACGAATTAACATCTAAACTATCACAAATGAGGATACTAATTCAGTAATTCATAAACCATTTATTACACCAATCAACATCAAATTAGATGACACAAAATAAGGAATATAGACCCAAATTATAGAGAGTTTTTTCTCTAAAAAAGGCATGTTGGGATATATAAATGAAGATTTTAGAATCCATAAAAGACAGATTTTACTTTTAGAAAATAAAGGAATAAAGTGTGGTAGTAAAGGGCTAGTTAATTAATTATTTATATCCAAAGCTAATTCAAAATAACAATAGATTTCCAATGAAAAAGACAGTATGAGATACTTTTGCTACAAAATATATTAAAGACATTGATACTTTGCAAGTATATGGTCTAAAGAGGAAAGTGACAAGACTCAAACAAGGTGGTGAAATAATCGAGGCTTATGGCAATACTCTTTAAGACCTTTGGATAGAGAGTGATTTTAGGCATCCAAATCCCATGAGGTGTGAATTTGACATCCATAAATATAACCCTATGATAAAGGAATATAGATTTTATACCTTTTTGGACAGAATTGATGATCACTTGGACAATATTCAAGCTTATGCACTTCAACTTACACCTTCCACGATAGTATAATAGACCTATACATGTGTCCATCAAAAAGATGACTCGATAATGGTGACATTAATTAAAGAAGCTAGCATACTCAGCATGGATATGATATCAAAGTAAGCCAAAAGATCACAGGAGAAACTTCCATGTTAGATGATAAAAAATGGGAAATCCAGCACTTTAACAATGTCAAAAATATAAGTTGAGTAGGATACAAGCTCATTTTGATCCTAAAATACCAATTTATGCTTATTATTTAAAGAAGTCGGTAGTCGATATGTTATAGTCTTCTAAGGATTTACTTAAATGCTACATACAAACTTTACTTTAAACTCATTATTTATCCTCATAATTAACAACATAAGATATAGAAGTTCAATTCTTTAAATAATTGTAAAACTTAAACACACAATGCTTGATAAAAAATCACAATACTAATAAGACAAAGTAAAAACTATTTCACCTCCCTCATTCAACTCAAATACTATAAATTGATATGTTCTCACAAGATATAACTCATTTAAAAGAAATTTGAATAACATAAGTAATTATATAGAGGTAATATGACTAGATAACCCCCTTATACTAGCACATTGACCAATGATTTGAATATACACCAAGAGAATGAGGTAAATGCAGTATAAATATAAGAGAATGAAGTGGATAATCCTAAAGTGAAAATCAATTGATACTAAAAACAATATCATTAAGCATAACACACAGGTATTAATAGGAGATAAAGAGATTGGTACTTCTATTTTCTATAGTAATGAAGATACTTACAAAACTATAAACTAAAAAGAAGAGGAACTGAAACCTTCAACCAATGAAAATAGAAGATCAGCAAGGAAGAAGAGGAAAAGTTGACTAATGGGGTCTCAACCTTTTATCTGATAGCATATCAATTCTAATATAAAATATAAAAGGGTTAAATAATCCTTTTAAAGGTAGATTTTAACCCAAAGTAGAAGCCACTAATTTTGGAACTGATTAAAAGAGAGGACTTTTATGAGATGGTTTACAAAATTTAGGAATAGGAAGTAGAATCCCTCCTAAATGTTATAATACATACCTATTTCATTTTGTAACACAATCTATCAGGTGATCTCCAAACTTCTTTTAAATGGACTAAAGTATGCATTAAAGACCCTTATTAATCAAACTCAAGGTGCTTTCATTGTAGGAAGACTAATTAGAGATAATATGAAGAATCCCTCCTCCTCAATACTATATTACATACCTATTTCATTTTGTAACACAATCTATCAGGTGATCTCCAAACTTGTTTTAAGTGGACTAAAGTATGCATTAAAGACCTTATTAATCAAACTCAAGGTGTTTTCATTGTAGGAAGACTAATTAGAGATAATATGACACTAGTTTAGGATTTGATGAAGGGTTATTCATTTATAGATCTCTTGAAAGTTTTATAGATAGATAATTCGTTGATAACAGTGAGCTAAAAATTCCTCATAGCAAAGACTAAAAAGAAAGAGAGAAGAGTATTCACCTCTAAGATATCAGCATATGTTATGCCAGAATCTATGAATTGAGCCTTAAGAAGATCAAACTTCTCAGGTGTGAGCTTGTTCAGTATCCTATATGAGAAGCAGCAATTGAACTTGTTAAAATGATACTACTAGTGTATAAACTTCAAAAATAGATTTAAATAATTTCATGAATTAGAGCAGTAGCATTAAGAAACCATGTATTGCTACAAGAAAAAAGATGGTTAAAAAGAAGGATTTCAGGTATAATTTTTATATGTTGTTTTATCCCCTTAAATTACAAAATTGTGATCATACAACCCAATAAATCACTTCTAGAATTTATACACTAAAACAACATATAAGTTACTAGTTTCATCTCGTTAAACTTCAAATATTGTATTCTACATAAATCCCTTTAATAACCCAACAAGTGAGTTGTCATTTATCATGTCTTTGGAAATGCAAATTCAACTTCTTTGAACATTCATTGGTACTCCTTTCATGTTAAATTTAATCTCATAATCTTTTACTTGAATTTCATAATCTTTTACTGAATCTTATAATCTCGCTACCTATGAGGTTATTGTTAATAAGGATATCAACTTTTTAAAAGAAACTTAGTAAAGGCAAGAAGAAGACAATAATATTTTACAAAGAAGTTTTTAAATGGTAAAAAGAAGGCATTTATCAAAGTAGCACTACAATAATATATTTAAGTACTAGTTGAGTATGAATACATTTATCAAAGTAACACTACAATAATATATTTAAGTACTAGTTGAGTCTAAAGCTCTAAAAGTTCATTGATCTAATTGAATAAAAGACCGCCAAATTAGTACTTAAATTAAATTAAATTAAATATATTTAAGTACTAGTTGAGTCTAAAGCTCTAAAAGTTCATTGACCTATTTGCATAAACGTCATGGATTGTATTAATTTTTTATAGTGATTTTTTTATATGCAGTGAGTAGATATAGAGGAGGAGTTAATAGATCCAAAGGCATTAATATGGAAAGTAAGAAAACTAACTATTTCCATCAAGTCAAGAAACTTGTAAAAGTAAAGATCTTTCTCAATGTTTGATTGCTTTTCTTATGAGAAACTATACAGTATGTACTTTACAAATTTACTATGTTAAGTTCAAAAAGTAATGTCTCTTTCACTTTTTTATTAATTGTTCAAGTAATAAATATTGCATGGGACATATACTACCAATTTCTATTGAATGATCCAAATGGAAGGCTTTTCTTTTCTTTTACCTACTTTTGGCTTAGTTCACTTATGACGGAGAGACAAAACTTCATAGAATTCGAGAATTTTGTCAAAAGAATGCATGGTAAAGCAATTACTTTATGGAATTGGTGTTGGAAAACATCTTGACGTCCTACATATGCTATATGTTTGCCCCAAATTATCTATTTTCTACATTTTTGCTTTGATTGACTAATTTAAAAAAATGAAAGGGACAATTTACCGTGCATAAGCCCTTGTTTTGGTTACTTTACTGTGCATAGATACACTTAAATAGTTCCTCATCTATTTACTATGATAAGATAATAATAATTTAATGTTTATTTAACAATGTAAAGGTTTTGCAATTTATGTCTTCTATAATGAAGGTTATCTAGATTTTATCTTTGTGGAAAGGATAAAAGACTAATTTTAATCAAAATTTCAACTTCATTTAATATTTTGGATAGTTTAGTTTATATGTTACACTTTTATTTCCAAGGGAAATTTCTTGATATTTAAGTGTAGAGGGTGATAGGAATGCAGTTTAAAATATATATCACCTATATATTGTGTTACAAAACAAGAAATTGTGTTTGATAAGTTTAATGCAACAGTCTTCGTGTTAGTATTTCTTTCCTTTCTTCTTTTGTGTTAACTTGGTTTATTATTTATGAGGAGACTTAGGTGAAAAATGTTGTCTTCCCAAAAACAAAATTCGAAGATGAAATAATTATTCAGGATCAATTTTTTTTACATCATGGTCTTAATTGAAATATTATAATGATAAGTAGCAATTAAAACTATAACTACATTCTAATGATAGCATATAACTTAATGATTAGATTCAAAACAATGAGCAAACATTTCAGATATGTTCTAAAATATCAAAGAATAACAGTACTCTCGGTACAAATAATTTCATTATTGGATTCACTGAATTTAATAAGGTAATACCAGAAAAGAACTTGAGGATTTAGTTATGCCATTAAACATGATGGCAATGTCAAATTCAGCGACTGGGCATTTAGACAGATCAAGATTAGAGAGAAATAGACATTTTACTAGAATCAATAATCCTTTTACAACCATCCAAAATTCAAGCATTCGACGGTTGCACCATTGTAGCAAAAACTCGATCCTAAAAAGACCCATGGCAATTCACTACCTTGCAACCTGCAAATCACCAAGAAACATCTATAGAAACTAAAAAAGTCAACTCCTTAACATCATCAATTAAAAAGCTCTCATCCCTCACATTCAGACTGATATGAAACTAACTACTTTAAACAATTAGTCACCGCATTCCTTCTCAAATCAATCCTCTTCACTTCAAAATTCTACGTAATAATTTGGAACCACCAATCCACAATGTGCTTTCGCTACCAATCCCTCAAAATACATTAAAAAGATAGAGAGAAGACGAAAATACCTTCAAGAAATACGCCGAAGAAGATGACCACAATGCCCGGAGACGTAGCAGCTCAACGGACAGCACACAGACAACACGCGACGAAGCAATCTGGAGAAGGAAAAATGACGAAGCAGATCTGGAAAAGGAAACAACGCACAGGTGGGGGAGGAAAGGGGACTCGGTTGCAACGTTTTAACAAAACCAAAACGATGTCGTTTTTCTCCCAAACAGAATGCACGTTTTAGGTATTGGTATTTCGTGACATTTTATCGATAAAACGTCACAAAAACTATTAACAATCTGTGACGTTTTCATATAACATCAAAATTCAAACTTTTCATGACATTTTTTAAACGTCATGAAAAGTTTTCACAATCTGCAACGTTTATCAATAAAATGTCGCATATTGTATTACTTTTTTGTAGTGTTCATACTTTGGTTAGCATTGTAAAACAAACTTAGCATATTGGATATGATTAAAGGGTATTAGAAATTAATCCATGCTACAGACTTAGTTTAGAGGCTATAAGACTATAAATCATCTCATTTTTAAATGCACATATGCAAATGGTCTTTGGTTGAGCTTCCAATAATTAAGTAATCACTTCTACAATGAGGTTGACTGGGAAAGTGACGTAGCGTATTGTAACACTACTAAAAATAAATAGACCTACAATTATAGCAGTGATGAGTCTAGGTCGATCCTACAGAAAGTGTTCAAACTAATGTAGCGCTTCATAACATTACTAAAAAAAACTATACCTACAACTATAACAGTGATGAGTCTAAGTCGATCCCACAGAGTGTATTCGGATAGCTTTTGTTATGAAAAGAATTGGTATTTAGGTTATAGGGGGTTTGTTTGAATACAAAATAAAGTAAAATTAAACTAACAAAGAAAATTAAAGAAAACAATCTATAAATGATGAAAAGTGATGAATACGTTATAGCCCCGGTCATTGGTTCAATTTCGGCCTACGCATAATTAAACATATTTTATTGAGTTGTTATTCTTATACCTCTTATAGCAACTATTAATTGTAGGTTAATAGTAAGCTCTGTTAACCCTGGTTTTTTCTTAGGTCATGATTAATTAAGAAAAGCTTATTAATTGAACCTAGCTATCAAACAACCTGGAACAAGCTCTCTAGATTTAATTGGAAAACCGTGTTACGAGTTAGGAAAACAAATTAATCAAGGCAACAATAACATAAGCTCAGGTCATTTGACCTAGGTTACGTTATCCCTAATTATTAAAAATTATTAGTTGCCACAAATGAATCAAAAACAAAACGATTATATATTATATTTGATTCTAGCAATGGGTTCATACATAAACAATTTAACAATAATGAGAATATGATCATTCATAAATGAAAACCAAATCATAAGCATAAGATAAAATAATCAATCCCTAAAAAGATAAAGAATAACAAAAACAATGAAAGAAATACTTAACCAGGTTCTTCGGCATTGATATCACCTTCGAACTGATATTGCAAAGCTAAACCTCCATGGTTCTCCAAATAAATAGAGCTTTGCCTCATCTCTTCTTCAAAATCGAGACCTCATGAGTCCAAGACGATTCCTTAAATCTTTCATAAATGTTTCTGCCTTCACATGTTCTTTTTATACTAAAAAGTAGGATTATCGGGTGCCAGGTGTAAAAGTCATGGGTGTGACTATGTTGCTCATGGTTGTGAATGCCCATATAAGCCTTCTTTGCATATGTGTGACAAGGAGTGTCACGCCCATGCTACATGTGTAATCTTACACCCATGATAAATTCATGCATGGCTATGATGTAACACCCCAACTCC
>JANQBM010736261.1:0-36118 GCA_025594535.1 Erythroxylum domingense | reverse complement strand
CTTTTATCAATGAATTAATTAAGTGGACATGTAGGCAAGTGACATGTGTCACTTGCCACATGTCACACTCTCATTTGTTTAATTTTCTTCCCAATTCAATTCCAATTTCTCTCCAAAATTCCAATGGCTCAATTCAAAAAAATTCCTAAATTCATATGCCTAAGTTTCTAGTTCCATTGGACAGTCAATTTCCAGTAAACCCCTATTCGATCACTTGACAGTTTTTTGGGTCCGGAAACGACTCCAGAAAATTTCCAAAAAATTTCTATAATTCTCTAAAATTTAGAAAACCCCTATAATCCTCTCCAATGCAATTTTTCATTCACACAAAGCAAATTTTTCATAAAACACATTTATTCACAATTATACCGGTAAATGTCATGAATGCATGTACAATTATTTATATGTGCAAAAATTCACTATTCACTATTCATGTGCATATATGAATGCATGAACATAGCAAAACACTTTAAACATTCCCTACTCGTTCTAAATTACTAAATTACCCTTCCCATAGGTGAGGGGATGTTACATAGGATAAGGCTTTTCCCGTTCACATTAAAGGATATGGCAAAAGCTTGGTATCCCTCTCTTAGCCCCTCCAACATCACTACATAGGAGCAATTAGGGCGTGCCTTTTTAGATAAATATTTTCCCCTCACCAAGATGACTAAGATAATCAAGGAGATTACAAACTTCTAACAAGGTGATGGGGAATCAATCTATAAAACATAGGAGCGACACAACGATTTGTAAAGGAGGTGTCTACATCACAATCTACCATGGAAACATTCTATAATAGAGTAAACCCAGCCACGAGAGGAACTACTGATGCAACATTAGGAGGATCCTGAATGAGGGATACAGTGGATAAAGCTGAGGAGTTGTTAGAGGAGATGGCGAGCAATAGTTGCTTGTGGACAAATGGGTATAGTAGATAACCAACAACTTGCAAAAGCAAAAGGGAGTGATAACGGTCAATTAAATGACAAAAATGCAAGCTAAAATAGACAATCTTACTCGATAACTAAACAATATGAAGGCCTCTTCCTCAACTTCTGTGAAAGCGATTCAGCTGAAGTTTAAGCTATGTGGGTAAATGGACCATAACACCGATGTCTATCTTTATGAAGGGTGATGGAGCAGAACTAGTAAACTACATAAGAGCTCATGGTTAAGGAGGGGCAAACAACCCCTACTCTTACTCGTGTAATCCTAGATGGAAAAATCACCCAAACTTTTTGTAGTCTAACAACACAGAAGACAAATTCAAACTTAAAAGAGCATCTGGTTTCCAACAAGAGAAAATGAACAAAATGGACTCCAAATTGGATAAGATTTTAAACAAGATTGGAAGCTTAGATGATGCTAAAAAATATTTAGAAGGTAGATTCGAACAAGTAACAAAGAATCGTGCCTTTTTTATCTATAACTTGGATGCTCAAATAAACCAATTGACAAGTGTCTTATCATCATAAAATATAGGGAATATTTTAAGCATTTTTAGAAAAAATCGACAGAATAGTTAAAAGTTATCACACTATAAAGTAGGAAGGAATTCAAACAGTTTATACAGACAAAAGTTGTAAACTATGCTCCTATTGAAAAAGACCCAAAAAAGGAGAGGGAAATAAATATGAGCAAATATCCTCTTTGTGTGACCCTTTCACCATATCAACCTAAGGTTCCCTATTCTCAGCGATTTCAAAAGAATAAATTGGATGCATAATTTTCAAAATCCGTAGAGAAGTTAAAGACACTACAAATAAATCTTTCATTTGTTGAGGCTTTGGAACATATTCCCAAGTATATTATGTTTTCTGAATGGCATGTTATCAAAGAAACGTACTTGGGAAGAAATTCAAACTTTGGCTCTAAAAAGAACCTACAATTCCCTTATCAACAGCCAAATGCCATCCAAGCTAAAAGATTCAGGGAGTTTCACAATAACCTGTGTGATTAGTGAATTTGAATTCATAAAGTGCCTATGCGACTTCGAGGCAAGTATCAGGAAATTAAGGCTGAGTGAGGTCGTGAGGTCAAACCAACATCAATGCTAATTTAGTTGGCTAATCAATCTATTAAAAAGCAATTTGGAGTGGTGGAGGACATTTTGATGTAAGTGGATAAGTTCATTATTCTTATGGACTTTATGGTTCTTGATTTTAAAGAGGATAAGAACACTCCATTGATCCTTGGTCAATCATTTATGAATAAAGGGGAAGTCTTACTTAACATTCATGAAAGGAATTTGACACTTTAAATTGTTGAAGACTAAGTGGAGTTTAATATGAACGGGCTTTAAAAAATCCATCAAAAAGTAGCGTGTGCATGAAGGCTAAAATTATGGATCAAAATTTGCAAGAACAAGTAGAGAGTTACATTGTCGAAACGAAATCGATAGAAGCAGAGATAGTTAATGGAGATGAGAAGTCAAACAACGCTGAGATTGAAAGAAATGATAAGACGAAGGAGTCAAGTGTTCAAACGTATCAAGACATATTAGTTCAAACTGAAGCACCTATACCACCCTTCATAGAGAAACCACCCATTTTAAAGCTTAAATATTTACCTACACATCTCATATATGCCTTTTTAGGTGAAGTTCCAATGCTACCCATCATCATCTCCAATCAGTTGAATGGGAAACAAGAGAGTAGGTTGGTAGCAATTGTTAGAAGGAGAATGAAGGTCATCGGATGGAAAATTTCTTATATTCAAGGTATAAGTCCAAATGTCCATATGCATCAAATAAACCTCAAAGAAGGATGTAGAATGGTAGGTGAGTGTCAACAGAGGTTGGATCATAACATAAATGATGTGGTCAAGAAAGAAATAATTAAACTTTTAGATACAGGAATAATTTATCCCACGTTTGATAGTGAATGTGTCAGCCTAGCACAATGTGTACCCAAGAAGGGTGAAATGAAGGTAATAGAGAGTGAAAGTGGAGAAGTAATTTCAACAAGAGCAGTCACAAGATGGAGGGTGTGCATAGATTATCACAAAATCAACACAATGACTAAAAAAGACCATTTTTTTCTTTCATTTATAAACCAGATGATAGAAAAGGTGGTTGGTCATTCGTTCTACTACTTTTGGATGGATACTCTAGATATAATTAGTTCTTCATCTACTCAGAGGGATAAGAGAAGAATACATTCACCTATCCTTATATTACCTTTGCGTATATAAGAATACCTTTCGAATTGTGCAATGCCCCAGCTACATTTCAAAGATGTATGATGTCTATCTTTGTCGATATGAACAAAGATAATATGGAACTATTCATGGATGATTTTTCGATTTTTAGAGACTCTTTTAAGATATGTTTAACCAATTTGGACAAAGTGCTCCAAAGATGTGAAGAGTCATATTTAGTGTTGAAATGGGAAAAATGTCAGTTTATAGTGCAAGAGAGGATAGTGATCAGACGTAAAATTTCACACTAAGGATTCTAAATGGACAGAGCAAAAATAGAAGTTATGGAGAAACTTCTACCGCCAAGTAACATCAAAGGTGTGTGTGGGGATTCTTAGGCCATTCAAGATTTTACTATCGATTTATTAAAGATTTCTCGAATATTGCAAGACCTTTGACAAATCTATTAGTCAAGGATGTGCCCTTTTTATTTGATGAAGATTTTATACCTGCATTCAATAAACTAAAGGAGGCACTAACAACTACACCAATTTGAACTCTACCTTATTAGACACTCTCATTTAAGGTCATTTGCAATGAAAGCGATCAAACCATAGGTTGTTTACTAGTCCAAAGGAAAGATAAAAGGTTACATGCGACCTATTATGCAAGTAAGACCTTGCGGGACCTCAACTTAATACACCACCACAGAAAGGGAATTACTTATAGTGGTGTATGAATGTGATAAGTTTCGATCATACCTCTTGGGGTTAAAGGTAATCGTATTAATAGATCACCCAGCTTTAAAATATCTTTTCAGCAAGAAGGATGCAAAATCGAGGCTTATTCAATGGGTGTTACTGTTACAGGAATTTGATATAGAAGTGCAAGATAAAAGGGAGCGAAAAATGTGATCGTAGACTACTTATCATATATGGAAGGAGGAGAATACGAACAAAGTGAAGATATTAATAAGAAATTCCCTGATGCTACTTGACAGTATGGCTACACCATGGTTTGTCGATATCGCAAACTATATGCCAATAGTAAGCTTCCTTCTAATGTCTCTTATCAATAAAGAAAGAGATTCTTAAATAAGTGTAACCAATATCTCTGGGATAAACTAATCTTATATCAAACATGTGTTGATGGGTTAGTAAGATGTTACGTGACAGACAACGAAATGTCGAATATATTAATATAGTATTATGAAGCTCAATACGTGTTCCGTTATGGAGCAAACAAAATAGCAGTTCGAGTATTCGAATGTGGATTTTATTTGCTACATTTATTTAAGGACACACAAACTTTTATGGTACGATATGATCATTGTCAAAGAGTAAGCAACATCTCCGAAAGAAATGAGATGCCTTTATCCAATATTTTGGAAGTTGAAGTTTTCGATATATGAGCAATTAAATATATAGTTCCCTTTTCATCATCCATGGGGGACATGTACATTCTAGTGGGGGCAAATTATGTATCATGTTAGGTCTAAGAAGTGGTATCTCTAACCATTGATGGAAAGGTTGCGTAAAAATTTATCAAATGGTTATTCAATTGGCTTGGAGTGCCAAGGACTATAATAAGCTATGAGGACAAGCATTTATGTAATAGAGCTTTTGATGCTATCCTAAAAGATACAGAGTCCACCATCACATTGCCACTCCTTATCACCGATAGACTACTAGCCAAGTGTAACTTGTTAATTGGGAATTGAAACGAGTTTTAGAAAAGACGATGAACAGCTCTAGGAAGGATTAGGCATTAAAGCTAGACGATGCCTTATTGAGACTACTTTTAAGAAACCGATTGGAACAATTCCTTATAGGCTTGTATATGGAAAGGCTTTTCATTTACTGATTAAGCTAGAACATCAGGCATACTAGGCAATAAGAGCAGTAAATTTTGATTGGAAGCAAGCGGGTAAAAACAAATTCTATAATTGGATAAACTTAAGGAGTTTCGTTACAATGCATGTGAAAATGCCAAAGTTTACAAGGAAAGGTGAATAAGTGGCACGAATCTCATCTTAAGCAGAAAGAATTTAAGGTAGGAGATGCAGTGTTGTTATATAATTCAAGATTGAGGTTGTTTTTAGGGAAGCTAAAATTGCTATGGAGTGGACCTTTTATGATTATCCAAGTTTTCGATCATGAAGCCCTCAAACTAGAAAATAAAAACAAGGAAACCTTTAAGGTTAATGGGCATCGATGCAAACTGTATCTCAGTAGAGTGATCTCGAAGAAAAAAATAATCTCTTTCCTTTCGAGGAATTAAACAAGTTCTAGGGTTGTCAGGTCAATCTAATGATCGTAACTTAGCATGTTTAGTTGTTAGATTTAAATTGTATGCAATTAAAGTTTTTTTGTTTCCATCATAAGTATCAATGATTTACAATGGGTTGGACTACTAATTCTCTTTCTCATTTTGAACTAATTATAAGATAGGGCAACAATCTTGGGAGTCAAGCATAAGTTACCTTCTTCACTAGTGCCACCTCCTTCACCTTAATGGTTTTATGTTCTAACCCTTTATCTTTTAAATTATATTTTTACGTTTTATCTTAGTTTGTGGTTTATTCCCCCTAGTGTGTTTGTGTACCCTTCTTACATTAAGAAAAATGTGTTATTCAAGTGTGGGGAGGGTTACGTGTTTTCACTTTGAGTGTGAATTTTGGATATTGTATGATAGTTTGTTTAGGTTTAAAGGATGGGATTTATATGAATGGGTCAATGGTTAGGCTTAACGGAATCGGTTTAACTTTGAACATAGTCTTTTAGGTTGTGAAGATTTATTACCTTTTGAAGTTAGCAACCTAGGTTACTTTGGCTAAATAAGCAGGATAATTAGGATACAATGTTAGTTTCTTCATCTTAGGAATTGTCCCATTCGTTTATAATTTTATGCCAATTGAATAAGTAGTATCACTAGTACCTTTTCATGAGAATTACTAACTAAACAAATTAGGTCAGTAATAATTAAAAAAAATAAATCATAACTAATTAACTATTCTGCTAGTCTTGGGGTTATGAATAGAGCTAGTAGTCAGTTGAAAATGTAATGTAGCTAAGTAATCAGATTGATACACATCATAAATGTATGCCTTTGCCTCAAAAGGCTATAATGACATTCCAACTAAGCCGCTTAATAAAAATATGACCTATTTGAGTAACCAGATGGACATTCATCACAAATTTTTTCCTTCGTGTAAAAGATTAGGTTTATGTCAATCAAAATAAAAAAAATCTTGTTTTATTAAATAAGCCTTCCAATCTTCGTACAAAGCTTAAATTTTCATGAAAACTTACTTAGGGAGAGTTACATTTTTATATTGGCCTAATGATTATCAATGTTTATGTGCAACTGATAGGAGTGATTAAGTTAGAACAACTTGAGGGATAGTGTTCAAAGTTAAATTCATTTCGTGAAGTTTCATACCATTGCCTCATTATTGCATTTTTGTGTATGTTCTGTTTTACTTGTTTTGCTTTGCTATTTTTTTGGTTGTTTTGTTTGCTTGAGGACAAGTAAAATTTTAAATGTGGGGATGTTGATAGTTGTGTATTGCATTATTTTTTTGTGAGTAGTTTAGTTTATATTAAGTTGATAATTTCATTGTTTAATGCATATTTAGGTTAGAATTGTGTTAGTTAGTAGATATTTGTGTTTTAAGGATTTTGTGGGTAAGAGCATGCTTTTGTGCTTTATTTTATATATTTGAGGTGCCTAGATGAGTTTGCTAGTATTTTAAGGCAAAGAGTAGAAAACGAAGGAGATTGGGAGAAGACTCGGGAGCTAACCCAGGGTCACAATCGTGGCTAGCAAGCCATAATCGTGACAGAAGCAGTTGCAGGGAGTCACGATCGTGACAGAAGGCCAAAATCCCAGCTATGATCTCAGCCTGTACCCGGACAAATATGAGGCTGCTTTAAGTTTTAAAAGAGTATAAAAGGAACATAATGCAACCCTAAAATGGAGCTTCACTTTTGTCACTTTTAAAAAACCCTAATGGAGAGAGAAAGAAGAGAGAGAGAAGAAGAAGAGGAAGAAGAAGCAGGTCTTCCAATGCCGCCGCCTTCCTAGATATGTGGGTCTCTCGTCATTGTTGCCTTCTTGGATTATCCGATCCAAGTTCTTAGTCCTTTCCATTTTCATTTTTATTCATTAAATGTATAAGATTGAAATGGATTGTAAGATGATGGAGTTTACATTATTGATGATGTTCTAACTCTTCCTTTGGGATTTACCTTGATTTAATGCTAATATAGTCATTTTGTGTTGTATTGATTGGGTATTATGATTAATTGTAGTATTTGCATATTTCAGTAATAAACTGAGAGGGTGAACTAGATAAAAATGAATGGAATGGATTAACAAGAGTTGGGTAATTCAATAGATCACACGATTAATCTTATCAGGTTTTGTGTAAAGAGAGATCCTGTGTGACTTTCGGTAGTTTATTAGAAGGCTTAAGATCTAATTATAATTATGGGTCTTTTGTAAATCGAGAGATTGCAAACTCCATAATTCAATTAGGGTTTGATGATTATAACTTGAGAGAGATTAATAACCCCTTTGATAGTCTAGAATTGACAACACAATAATGCATGAATGGCTAAATTAGCATTAATGATAGGAAAATCCCCTCTCTCATAACTTGGTAATTTCTCTTGAGTGATTTTTATTGTGACTTGTGTGATGCTCAATTTTCCTTATTTATGTCTTAATTTCCTAAATTATATTCTTATTAATCAAATTCTTGAATTTATTTTTCTGTGCATATTTATTTTATTTTCATTTTATTAATTTTCTAGCCTTAGATAACCTAGGATTACACTAGTTCACCCTCCTTGTGGGATCCACCCCTCACTTGCTACAATTCATGATCTTTGCTCTTATGGTAATTGAAGGCTATAAATTGTAAGACTCGACACCTTCGATCAAGCTCAAATATGATCCACCATAGATGGACTCCTTTTTTCTATTCGCCATTTACACCAAATTTAAGGTAAAGAAATAACTTAGGTTACATAGCCAGTGCTCTACTGTACATCATATGTAAAATAGATCTCTAAGGTTACTAGTATTCTTATTCCTCCCCAAAATCATATAGGAAATTACCTAATGTAGTAGGTCTAGAGAAACTATGTGCATAGTTTTAGTCTTAGTGGGGCCATATCTAAGTTCTCCCCTCAATATAGACAACCAAAACGTCACTCGAATAATAGAGAGTTATGTAGTTAGGAAATTAACTACAAAAGTCTTATAAGACTCAAATTTTACATGCTTGGGTATACAAAAGTTGCATTAAACCCCACCCTAAGCCTAAATCAAATTCTATCCTTATTTCCCCTTATAGATGCTTAGTAACCTCAATGGTGGACAATATTCTCAACGATAATTCTCTATAGGCAACATCCATCTAACATCATCAATAAATGTCCTAACCTCATGCCTTAGGCCTAGTTCCTTTAATTCCAATATATTAATAGCCTTATTGGTTCAAACGGTCAATTTTGATGAGTGAAATTCCTTTTAGAATGGACAAAAGTAGTGAACTAATGAACTAAATTTGCAAGTGCATAAAGCTAATTGTAACAAGTTTATAAATTGGACTAAAACTGAAGTATCAATCCCACATGAACTATACTACTATATATATTTTATTACTAGCTAAACAAAAACACTAAATAAAAAAGATATAAGAAAAAAATTAAACTTCTAAATTAAAAAAGGATAATTAATGAAGAGAAATGGGTAAATCTAATGCTAGGGTTTTGGGATTTACATATATGGAATTCTAATCATCATGTAAACTTAATTATCAAAGTTGAAATAACAATTAACCTAATGTATGTATGCCCTCTCTCAAGGCATATATGTTAGTTCAATTAGGTAACCACCACTTCTTGACGCATAATTAAACTTAATCAAAACTTATTAAGCCTAGTTAATCTTTTTGGTTATTTGTGAAGCCTAAGATACTTCATTTCTCTAATGCTAAAGTGTTTTTTATTCTACTGTATAGATTATACTTTACCTTTTAGTCCTTTATACAATCGCTAAGATTGAATATATGGTAATCAGGCATAAATCCAATATTATGAATAAACAGAATAAATTCAACTAAAAAGAATTAAATAATGTATTATATAACTTAAGAGTCTATATTTTAAAATTCAGCATCAAGAATAGAGAATGCATTTGTTCCTATAGCTTGTCTCTTCCCTCTTTTCCCTTATTTTTTACTCCATGACCCTTCTTCTCTAACCTAGTGACTTTTTGTTTGTATTCGACCCCACTAATTGCCTCTAGCTATTCTTTCTTGTTCCTTTTGGTATTATAGTTTTTCCATATGCATTCTCTTGTTCTTACTCCTTGTTCTTTAAGAATCTTTTTTTCTATGATTATAATCCTTTAATTATTCAGAACTTGTTCTCTAGTCAATTTAGGAAAGCCCTATTGCACTTTAACAACTTCTTAACTGAGGTTCAAAGATTTGAAAAAATTATGATGATGGGCGTTTCTTCATAATTTCATAAACACAATGCTTTTAATTTTATGAAGAAATTGAATAAGGAAAAGAAAGAGCCTAAAGCTCTAAATCAAATTATATTAAGTAATTCTCAAAAGGCTATCATTAAAGCTAGAATTTAGTTCAATCTAATTTAATATGAACTTAAGTTTACCCAAGTGACAATACCTTATTAAAGAAAGCATCAGTGAATACGCGTGTTAAAGTATGGAGATTCATAATTCCTTGCTAAGACAAAGGTCTAGAGTCTATTGGCCTAACGAGGGTGAAAAAATTCTATTTTTTTCATAGATCAGTCAATGATAGGAAAAACTTTAACAAAATTTCCTCCCAGTTAAAACAAAGTGGAGGAATTGCTTTCTCTCAATATGAAATTAAGCAAGAGTCCTTAATTACATTTAAAAATATCTTAGTTGTCATAATGTTTGTTTTTCCTCTGTACAGATTCTCCACTCCTTTATTACTAATCATTTTTCTATTAAGTAATCTACAAACTTGTGAAAACCATTAACTAAAGAAGAAGTGGGAGAAGGCATTCTTTGATCTTAACCCTAGTAAGTCTCCATGCTTTGACGGATTAAATGCCCTATTATTTGAAAAGTTTTGTCCTCTTATTAAAAGAGTTGTTATATAGTCAGTTTTAGAGTCTTTTGCAAAGAATAAAATGCTTAGATACATTAGTAAAACTTTACATGCCTTATTCCCAAGATTCCTTATCTTAGTTAACTTCAAGACTACAAATTTCTCTTCTATTATAAAACATTATATAAGATTGTTGACAAATTGCTTGCTTTAAGACTAAAAAATGCCTTTAGACCTCTAATCAATGCGTCATATAGAGCTTTTATTTAAGTCAGATTAATAGGTGAAAATATCTTATTAGCCCAAGTTATAATATCCTAGTTTGATAATTATACTATGTAATGTGTTGTACATGCATTTTGTAGAGTATGCTCGATTTATGGTGTAATAGAGTAATTTAAGCGTTTAAATTTATCATTGAGGTTATAACAGAGATAATGGATAGACCAAAGATGGATCTAGATTTTACTAAAAATTTCTTTAAAAATTTCTGAAATCATCAAAAAGCTACGGAATGAGTCCAAACGAGCTTTAAAAGCCCTAAATTGTGCTTTAAAGATTTATATGACACTTTTGAATGGAATCTGGATGATTTTAGTGAATAGTATTTTTACTTGAATAGTGATTTTGGGGACCCAACCCTAAATATTTGAAAAATACTTGGAATAGGTATTATATAGGGATAGTCATGGTTGCATACAACACATGCATGCGGATGCAGCAAAAGTGTCAGAATCTTGACAACCCGAAAACCACAAGATTATACATGCATGCAAGGATATATAAAGCACGTGAAATATAAAAACATGTTTACCTTTATTTCTCCTGCTTTCTTGTTTCTTCTCCTTGTTTGGGTTATTGCAAACACCAAACCCTTCCTTGATCACCCAAGAAAATGCAAAGAAGGAAGATGAAACAATGTGTAAAGGTTTTAGAACACCAAACTTGATGAATTCAAGTAGATGTTCAAAATGGGTGATAGTTCAAGGTTATCTTACTTGATTTGTATAACAATTGCATAAATTGCATGAAGATAACTCAAGAACTCTTCTCTCTCTCTCTCCAGAACTCTTCTAGAACCCTTTCTTTATCACTCGAGTGTGTAATAAGTGAAAGAAGCTCGTGTACATAAGTGCAGAACTCACTTATATATCATTTCGTGGCCTCTATCATAATCATGGCATGTCTTGTCTTTGGCCACGAGCGTGGCCTGCTTAAAATAGGCCATACATACTTATTTTTCATATGATCTTTTATACGTGTGACCCTTAGGTTCTCGGTTATTTTAGGCACGTGAATTAACTTTTAATTCAACCAAATCATGAAGGTTTCATGATGCCAATTTGCAAGAATATAAGTGGATTACCACGCGAACTCTTTTATAGTTAATTATCTAACTTATGAACCTTTCCATCGACATTTATCATGCAATTTGTCCTTTCACCATACTATACCCCACTTGGTTCGAAGTATGGGTTATATGTTAACTCCCACTTGACCGACTATGTCACATCTAGTCCAAGTGATGTTAGTTCTTGTCCTAGGGTCTCATTACTCTTATGTGTCATTAAAGACTCTCTTTATGACACAAAATTGCTTTGGCCAGAGAGTCTTGAGCAATGACCCCGATAAGAGACCTTGGGTATCATCTCCTTTTATTAGTAGTGGTGAATCATTTATTGGCTACCCAATTACCTTCGAATATAAATAGTTATACCCAATCACCACCCTAAGAGTGATCTCGTCTTGAGGTAACAAGGATGATGTCAAAGCACATGATTTGTATCCAAGATATCCTTGAGTACCTCAAATCTAAGGATATTTGCACCATTGCTATTATGAGATTAATCATTGACATTTGATAGATCAACTATATGATAATCTCATAGCGGGTCTTCCGATGTACTTACTACTCTTAGTAAGCATCCATATATTAACTCTAAACAACTCATGCTTACAGTTTGTGAAATCTACTACTTGATCAAATCAAGGAGTATAACATGTGCTAATCTGTCTGGATTAATAATGTACTGTCTTATTAATCCTATGACTAGGGATTATTTAGATACTGACATAATTACACATAATAGGAATCTCATTATCATGATCTTATCATGTTTTCCTTTATGCTATGTTTTGTATCATGGACTTCATTAATTCAATTTAAGATCAATATCAATTCATATATAAACGAATATTAAATTAATGAAAAATGTCTTTCACTTTATTAATCAAAATAAAGTTTGTACAAAAGTGCTAAAGATGATTGTCTTTAGAGCACTACTATAACAATCTCCCATTTGTACTAAAGTCAATTGCCTTTGTATCTAATACTATAAGCAAGTACATAAAAATCAAATTTTGTCTGAGGAAGTGACTTATTCAAAGGATCAGTGATGTTTTGATATTTGGCCACTCTCTCTATCTTCACATCACCTTTATCAATTATCTCCCTAATTAGGTGATATCTCTTGCGTACATGTTTGGACCTCTGATGAGACTTTGGTTCCTTAGCTTGCACAATAGCTCCATTATTGTCACAGTACAACAATATTGGGTCTACTATGCTAGGAACCACTCCAAGTTCTATGATGAACTTTTTGATCCAAACATCCTATTTTGCCGCTTCTGCAACTATAATTATATATAAGTTACTTCTCTAAGGTCTTTCATGGAAACATTATGGGACATCCAAACTTTGACTGATTGTAAACTTGAGATATCACTTCCTATTAGTAATATTTCATCCATATATAACACAAGGAATATGATAGAACTCCCACTAACCTTCTTGTATACTTAAGGTTCATCAGGATTTTGTGAGAAACCAATCTCTTTGATTGTCTTATCAAATCAGATGCTCCAACTCCTAGATGTTTGCTTCAATCCATAAATAGATTTTTGAAGCTTGTATACCTTTCTGTCATCTCTGGATACGAAGCCCTCACGTTGTATCATAAATACATCCTAAACTAGGTTTCCATTTAGGAAAGTCGTCTTCACATCCATATGCCATATTTCATAATCATAATGAGTAGCAATGGCTAGGAGTATTTTAATGGATTTAAGCATAGCTAAGGGGCTAAATGTCTCGTCATAGTCAACTCTTTATCTTTGACAATAACCTTTATCGACTAGCCTCGTTTTATAGGTAATCATATTACCTTCCATGTCGATTTTCTTCTTAAAAATCCATTTACACCCTATAGGCTCTAACCCTTCAGTTGGGTCAACCAAAGTCTATACTTAGTTTTCATATATGGAATCCACTTCGAACTTTATAGCTTGAAGCTATTTTTTCAAATTCTGAAATCTTCAGAGTCTCTTCATAGGATGTAGGCTCATCGTCTTTTATAAACAATACGTCATTTTTTTCACTTATGAGAAATCCATATATCTCAGGAACATTGGGTATCCTACTTGACCTACGAACATTTTGTGTCTCAAAAGGTTTAACTGTTGTCTCATCTCTATGAACAACAATTTTGGGTTCAAGCAATTGATTTGCATCTGTTTGAGCAGCATGAACTTCATCAAGTTCAATTTTGTTCCCACTGTCTTCTCTTGGAAGAAACTCTTTCTCTAAAAAGACAACATGCTTTGAGACAAACACCTTTTTCTATAAAGCATTATAGAACTGATATCCAATTGTTTCCTTAGGATATCCTATAATTAGACATTTATCATATTTTGCTTCAAGCTTGTCTGATTGAATCTGTTTCACATAAGCCGGACAACCTCAAACTTTCATATGAGAAAGAGAGGGCCTTTTGTTAGTCTATATCTCATATGGAGTAACTTCAAATGCCTTTAAAGGAACTCTATTTATCACATAAATAGCAGTCTCGAGTGTATAATCCCAAAAGGATTTCGGCAGATCTGCTAAGCCCATCATTGACCTTACTATATCTAACAAGGTTTGGTTTCTCCTTTTAGTCACACCATTATGTTGTGGTACGTAAGGTGGAGTCTGCTGGGATACTATCCCATTATCTTCAAGATAAGATAGAAATTCCTCGTTTAAGTATTCACCACCTCGATCTGATCAAAGTGCCTTAATACTTCTACTAAGTTGTTTCTCAGCTTTATGTCTAAATTGTTTGAATATTTTAAATGCTTCAGATTTGTATCTCGTTAGATACACATACCCATATCATGAATAATCATCGATAAAAGTAATGAAGTACACAAAACCACCTCTGGCATGAATAGACATCGAACTGCATACATTAGAATGTATTAGGTCTAATAACCCATTCATTCGTTCACCCTTTCCTTTAAAAGGTAATTTAGTCGTCTTGCCTAATAAGCAAGATTCACATATGTCATATGATTCATAATCAAATGAGCAAAGTGGTATCAGAGCTTTAGGTGATCCACTATGTCTCGTGTTCGAGTCCCCAGAACAACTGGGTTCTGATTAGAGTAGATGGATGCTCAACGAAGCGTGGTAGGTTTATAAGGATTTGGGACCGTTAGGCTACCATTTTTGTGTAGCTTAATCATGCATTTCTCACTTATATGGTCAAGTCGACAATGCCATAAGTAAGATGATTAGGTTATCTCATTTTTGTCTTTTATTGTCATTGATATTTAAAATTGGATTGGACATATCTGATATGTAAATTCTATTGCACAATGTAATAGTATCATACAACATTTCATTTAACTTAAATTGGACAACCATTGCTTGAAAAAGTTAAATGAAATACCACTTTATTAAGACACGAAACAGATACAATGTTTTTAGTAACAGCGGGTATATAATAACAATTTTCCAAAATTAACTTTAGGCCATTAAGAAGATACAAAACATATGTCCCTATAGCTAATGTAGCAACTCTTGCTCCATTTCCCATACGTAGGTCTATCTCTCCCTTCTTGAGCAGTCTACTATCCCTGAGACCCTACATATCAACATATATGTGTGAGCCTCATTCGGTATCTAATACCCAAATGTTATGATCAGAAATAGTATTAACCTTAATGACAAATATCTTACCTGAAGTAGACAGTGGGGCATCTAATGCCTTCTTCAGCTTTAGTGACTCCAGATAAGCTTTGTAGTTCCTCATCCAATGTCCTTCCTTATTGCAATGGAAGCATATCCCTTTTGGTGTTGTCTACTTTGCCTTCTTTTTGGATACACCTACCACTGGCTTCTTGGACTTCTTCTTCTTCTTTTGGTTGTTCATTTGAGAACCAAAAGCAGAGTCCACTAGCATCACAACCTTATTATCTTTATTGACAGTCAGCTCAGCTGTTTTGAGTAGATTAATCAACTTACGTATCATGGTGGATATTTGGTTCATCCAATAGTTAAGAACAAACTGTAAATAACTATAGGTCAAACTAGTCAGAATTAAGTCTATACTTAATTCATAATCCATAATGAAACCTAAACTACCTAACCTCTCAATATATCCATTCATCTTTAGCGCATACTGCACTGGAGATGATCCCTCAGCCATCTTTAAACAAAAAAGCAACCTTGAGGTCTTAAACCTTTCAGATCGAGATTGCTCATCAAACAGTTCCCTCATATGGTAGACTATGATATGAGCATCCATAGCCTCATACTGCTTTTGCAGTTCTAGTGACATAGAGGGCAACATTATACAGCTAGTCAACTCACTATCATCCAGTAGCTTCTTATAAGCTTTATGATCTTCATCAGATGCATCAACAGTAGGGGGATCGGGAAGTGTTTCATCTAAGACATATCCTAGTTTTTTGGAATTGAGAAGAATTCTCAAATTTCATAGCCAATCCAAGAAGTTTGGTCACGTGAGTTTGATGGAACCTAATAGGGAGTGTAGGTTCACGCTATAAGACATCATATGATTCGATAACCTAGAAGAATGAGCGAAAGTGTTAGAATGTACATTTAATGCATATCTATAAGGACTTTAATAACATGCATTATGGGTCTTATTATTCTAATTCAAATTCACAGCCCTCACTACGAATTGGAGCAAACTTATAGTTTTCTTAATTGGTCGATATCTGATATCACCAAGAATGACCTTAGATTTTCCCAATAAGCCACCTTAGATTACTCGGTAGGTATCATTCATACCAATTGCATTCAATTATGCAACCATCGACTTGTGCCATCAACTATTGATTTAGCACACTAGTTGGGTTATCAACTCTTGGGTTATATACATCCCATGTATATAATCCATCTTCTCCTCTATCCACGTTGACCTTGGGTTTGCCCAACAAATCAACACTTCCAGTTAGGACTAACCTATTAATCCAAAAATTTAATTTCCTTAGTTTGAACATATTCGTGTAGAGCGGGCTTGGGTTTACCCAACAACCCAACTCTAAAAGAACTTTGGTTCTTGCCATATCAATGGAAAACATTAATCCTAATATTTTCTTTGAGGGATTTATCCTTTGATCTCATTAATACTTGGATGATCTTGATTATGTATATCACATACACATCTATATTATGGACACTCAATTAAATTTAGCCTATGTCCATAATTACCCTTAAAATGCATCTAATGCATGTTTCAACAAAGGAGGTTTAATTTGGGTTGTGATCTGACTATGTATCTAAAGTTTATGATTCGATTGAACTCTTGAACCTAATCAGGTGCTAGTGTTAGTCTTGGCTAATCCAAATTATGAATGTGATTCAATTAGGAACCATAAAATTCAATTATTTTGATGTCCTAGTATATATACCTTTATCTAGTCACACTAGAAATGCTATACTTTACTTGGATTAATTATAAATTAATCCTTAGGGTTTCCAAAATTTCCGTACATCAATTAGTCATCTAGAATATCCCTAGGTCATCTTGAATTTATCTAAACAATTTCGAAAAAAGTCAAAATTATCTTGATGGCCAAAATTGTCAAGATAAATAAGTGAACCTACTAGACATTATAGAGGTCGATTCGATGTTCGAAAAATTTTTGGAACCCCAACTTTAAACACATGCATTAAGCATGTTATTTTCATCAAAATAATACATTTCTTATCACATAAGAACCTTATTTAGGTCTCATAACCAAAATATATACATTATAAGTCATTTAGTAAGTCAACTACTTCAACTTTCAAAACGTTGACCAATTTTGACTTTGACTTTATTTATTAATTGAATCAAATTCAATTAATTATAGAAAAATTCTAAAGTCTTATACACATTCTAAATGTGTCTACAAAAAGTTCCAGAAGCTAATTCTTAGGAATTATTTATTAATAAATAGGAATAAGCCAACACATCACATGTGTATGACACTTGTCACATTACTTCTAACACTAGTCATAACATTACATCATGCATGCATAAGATAACCACTTTAACAACGAGTGTCAAGCATCTCATACATGTGGCAACATCTCATCTTGCATGTGCATGCATAAAATTTATAAAAACAATTTTTATAAAAAATAATATATAATTTACATGCATGCAAGTTCATCACATTTCCAGAATTTCCAAAACTTCATACATGCATCAAGTTGAAATTAAATTCGTAATAACATAGAAAATGACATGCAATTACATTTTCTTTTTACAAAAGCATAATATAACACCATATAAACATTTTTGTGAAAGAAAAATAGAAAAAAAGTTTAGAATTATTACGAAACTTTCAAAATCAAGACATGCATTCAGTTTTCCAAAAATTCCTAGAAATCAACATATGAACAGTCTAGATATTAATTCGAAATAAAATAGCAAATAACATTCAATGATAATTTTCTTTGGCAGAAACATAATATAACATCTTATAAACATTTTGGAGAAAGAAAATCAGAAAAAAAAAGGTTTTCTACATTTAACACGAATTATTCCAAATCAACATGCAAGTCAGTCATAAACCAGCAAACACTTTGCACATGTTCAATACATCATCAAATACATGCATAAACTTGCTTTGATACCACTGTAGGGTTAGCCATGGTTACATACATCACAAGCATGTGGATGTAGTAGAAGTGTCGGAATCTTGACAACCTGAAAACCACAAGATCATACATGCATGTAAGAACATGAAATATAAAAACATTTTTACCTTTGTTTCTCCTCCTTTCCTGTTTCTTCTCCTTATTTGGGTTGTTGCAAAAACCAAACCCTTCCTTGATCACCCAAGAACATGCAAAGAAGGAAGACGAAACAATGTGTAAGGGTTTTAAAACACCAAACTTGATGAATTCAAGTGGATGTTCAAAATGGGTGATAGTTCAAGGTTATCTTACATGCATGTTGATTTATATAACAATTGCATAAATTGCATGAAGATAATTCAAGAACTCTTCTTACTCTTTCTATAACTCTTCGAGAACCCTTTCTCTATCACTTGAGTATCTAAGAAGCGAAAGAGGCTCATGTACATAATTGAAGAACTCACTTATATATCATTTCATGTCCTCTGTCACAATCGTGGCATGTCTTGCCTTCACAATCGTGGCCCTATGAGGCACAATCGTGGCATGCTTAAAATAGGTCATACACACTTTTTTCGTCTAATATTTTATGCGTGTGACCCTTAGGTTTCCAGTTATTTTAGGCACTTTAATTAACTCTTAATTTAATCAAATTATGAATGATTTTATGATGCCAATTTGTCGGAATATAAGTGGATTATCACACAAACTCTTCGAGAATTAATTATCCAACTTATAAACCTTTCCATAGACAATTACCATGCAATTTGTCCTTTCACTATATTGTACCCCACTTGATTTAAAGTATAGGCTATGTGTCAACTCCTACTAGACCGACTACGTCACATCTAGTCCAAGTGATGTTAGTTCTTGTCCTAGGTTCTCATTACTTTTATGCGTCTTTGAAGACAATCTTCATGACACATAATTGCTGTTGCCAAAGACTGCTGAGTAATGACCCTGATAAGAGGCCATGGGTATCATCTCTTTCTATTAGGATTGATGAATCCTTTATTGGCTACGCAATTACCGTTGAATACAAATAGTTGCACCCTATCACCACCCTAAGAGCGACCTTGTCTTGAGGTAACAAGGAATGAAGTCAAAGAATAGGATTCATATCCAAGATAACCTTGAGTACCTCGAGTCTAAGGATATTTTCACCATTGCTATGATGAGATTAATCATTGACATTCGATAGATCAACTATAAGATAACCTCATAGTGGTTCATCTGATGTACTTACTGCTCTTAGTAAGCATCCACATATTAACTCTAAACAACTCATGCTTATAGTTTGTGACATCCACTACTTGATCAAATTAATGATTATAATATGTGCTAGTCTGTCTGGATTAATAATGTCTTGTCTTATTAATCCTATAACTAGGGATTATTTATATACTAACATAATTGCACATGATAGGAATCTCATTATTATATCTCATTATGATTTCCTTCATGCTATGTTTTGTATCATGGACTTTATTAATTCGATTTAAGATCAATATCAATTCAAATATAAACGAATATCAAATTAATAAAAAATGTCTTTCACTTTATTAATCAAAATAAAGTTTGTGCAAAAATGTTAAAGGTGATTGCCTTTAGAGCACTACTTTAATATATTAGAGTTTAATGATACTTAAATGGATCGAAAATAAGCCCGATCAGATGAATTTTTGGAGTTCCGAAAGTTTTGGGTTAAAATGCTTTCTTTCGAAAATAATGGGTATTAATGATTTTAAACCCATTCGAATTGTTTTGAAAGCATTCAATAAATTAATATTGACCCTAATTAGATTATTTCATGGTCAATTTAATGGTATAAAGGTTATGAAATATTTTTGAAATTTAATTTGATTAGTTGATGAATTAAATTCAATAAAGGGCAATTTGGTCTTTTTACATGTCATTAAGGGTAATTTAGTGTTTTTACATGTGGTTAAGGGTAATTTGTTCATTAATGAGTCATTAAGAGGATCAGTTGGAGAGTGACATGTGTAATGCACTCAAGGGTATAAAAGGGCCAAAGTAAAGCACTTTTCATCATTCTTTTAACATAAAGTGAGAGACCAAACAAAAGGGAGAAAAGAAGAGAGAAGAGGGGACATTTGGCCAAGGAGGGAGAAGAAGAGTGCAACTACCATTTTTCATGGTTTTGGAGCATAAATTGGAGAGATCTTCATCAAGTGGAGGTACTCATCAAATACCCAAGAGAGTGGAAGATAAATTAGTAAGTTTTCCTAACCTAAATTTCTAGTTTTGGGGCTTTTGAGTGGGATAGAATCATGTAAGATAAATGATGATTTTTGACTTTTCATGGAGTAGATAATAAGTTTAAAAACAATTAAGGGTTGAATATGACAATAGAAAGAGTTATGTTTAGTGAAATTTTGTCTTTGGTTCTCAGTTCAGTTGAACCAATCCTATTGTTTTGGCCATAACTCAACATACAGACCTCCAAATTGGGTGATTCCCATTGGATCTGAAACCTAATACATACTAAAAAATCTATAGAAGAGGCTTAGACCTAGTTCTAGCTGAATGATATTGAAAATTGAGATTCATTATAGCAACTTGATATTATTCCTATGATGAAGTAGCCTGTGATATTTAGTAAATGTTTCATGATTTAGAAGTTGAAATGGCTTGATTTTTGATTCTATGGAAACTAGAGACATATGGTAACTCCAATACTTTAAAACATAATTTGAACTTTGATATGTGAAAATTAAGTAACAAGTGGTGGTATGGATTATGGACATAGGTCATAACCGTGACTCATCATGCATGATTACAATATTTTGAATTAAATTGGGTGAGATTGTATTTTGAAGAAATTAGTGAGTTGGAATTGGTAAAACATGGTATTTAGGAGACTTTTGAAGTTATATTTAAAAATTAAGACTAATAGGTTAGCTTACGGAAGTAAGAAAAAATATGATTAGCGTACATATTATGCGATTAAATATTAATCTCAAATTTGGTTAAACAAAACTATAATTTTAATATCTTATTTCCAAATTTGAAAATAAATGCGTAAGAGAAATGTATTTTTTGTAGGTAAAGGAGAGGCACCAAACGTGTGAGTGTTCTAGGAAATAACTTTGCAAAACAGTGAGTGTATTTTAATTGTTTGACATGACTAAATTCTTTGTAAAAGATTTGATGACATTTGAGTGTTCTTTAAATTGATTTTATGCAAATGGTTTTCATTTGATCATAAAATGAATATTTATGCTGAGTTTTATGCAAATGATATTTTACAAGTGAATATTGCTGACATAAGTGTATACTTTGGAATTATATGATTTTTAATTTAAAAGTTGAATTTATATGATTAGGAGTTACATTGAAATAATTCAATTATGAATCCTCCCATACTTGATTTAGAAAATAAGATGAGTCGTAAATGTAAGAATTGTTATTGCCTATGGTACACTGCTAGGCTTTATAAATATTATTATACCTGTATATTTATGGTGGTTAACCAATTACGGGTAATCGATGTAGAACCAGCTCTGTAAATAATGGTTAACTAGTCACGGATAAGTAATGTAGAACTAACTTGGTGACTTGTTACGGGTAAGCGACGTAGAACTAGCTCCATAACTACCGGTCTATGGCAATTAATCTGTTGAGGGTAAGCGATGTAGAACTAGCTCCGTGACTTTATGCCTAGTGCATTGTATGGTAAAGGAACTAGTGTTGGGCTATGTTAAATAAGAACATTCATAACAGTAATAATGTCGACACTATTCATTTTTAAAATGATTTGAAAGGTAAATTATGGTACCAATTATAGTGTTTGGTTTATTTTCAGTATAAAAGTTTTCAAAAAACTTATTGTCACCATTGTTTATTGTTTAAGGAAAAACAAAAAAGGAAACTGAAAACTGAAAACTGGAAACTAGTATATTATAAATTTAATGTCGAAAATAATTTTGGAATAGTATTTTAGAAATTTTGAAATTGTGTTTTACGAAATGTTATGATATTACCAAATTTGATGATGCACGATTAAATTGTTATGGAAAATGCTATATTATGAGCTTTATGATTATATGGAATATTACAGTTATGTTGTTATAAAAAGTTCAATTTTTTTATAAATTGATTACACTCACTAAGTTCGTTTAGCTCACCCTTATTTTTATGTTTTCAAACAAATCACCCTAGTTATACATACAGGTGTTGCAATAATTAAGACTCTGCCTCAAGATTAATTGTATCGTCAGGTGTTGTTATGTTTGTGTTATTTTTGCTATGTATGTGATATGTTTTAAATTATTTTAGAAAGAGTTCAAAAGTTTGATCTTGTGAATATTAGTGGAATTGTAAATATCTTTTACTTAATGAACTACGAAGGCTTTGATTCTCAAAGACATTTTTAAAATGTTTAGAATTATATGTTTGTGATTGCTTGTGTTGTGGACGTGAGGTCGCATTTCAGAAGTTGAGTTACTATATGAAATACTAGAAGTGTTTTAAAACGTATTATGTAGGTTTTTTAAATTTGGGAATCTTAAAAAAGCAATCATTATGCTGCAAAAAAAATTTCTAAAACAATTTTGAAAAAGAATTTACATTATTTTCCACGCTTTTAAAGTTAAAGTATAAAAGGTTTTTAATAGTTTAATAGCTTGGCTTTGCGGGAACCCTTCAGTTGAGTTAGATATCGATTGGAGGGCTATCGTGGCATCAATGGGAGGGCTTCACTCGGGTTCTTGAAGGGGAACTCCGGCATTGGTCCTTTCACAGGTACTATTTATAAGTTATAATAAAAAGAATTCTCTCATGAATTGTGCCATCAAATTGGACTTTCACAAGGCCTTTGATTCAATTAATTAGAACATCATTGTACATATATTGGAAGTATTTGGGTTCCCCAAAGATTTCACAGAATAGATTGATCAATATATCTCCAAAACTTCTTAGAGGAGTTTGGTTAATGATAAACCTACTAAGTTACTTAAAGGAGGGAAAGGTTTGAGACAAAGGGACCCTTTATCTCCTCATGTTTTTATATTTTATATAGTGCCACTTCCTAGTTTGATAGCTGATGATAACTTTAAATTACATAGTAAATGAAAGTTGGGACTATTTAACATCTTTCTTTTTTTTTGCTAATGATCTCCTTTTCCTTTCAAGGGATGATGAAAAATCAATAAGCATCTTGACATCCTCATTTCACACTTTTAAAGATCTCCCTGGTCTCTCCATAAACAAAAATGAAATAAACCTAATCTTATTAGCTAGAGCAAGCCACCTTGTCAACTATTTATCCATTTTTTATGGCTCTAGACTAAGGACACCCTCCTTTTACCTATATAGGGTTACCAATTTTCATTAAAAAGTAATTCTTTAAGAAATGCTTCCCCTTACTTGATAAGATCTAGAAGAGAATCTATAGATGGTGTAACAAAGCTCTCTCCTTTCTAAGTAGATTGCAATTAATCAATTTAGTTCTTAACTCACTATATATCTTTTAATTTCCTATCTAAAGGAATAATAAAAACTACTAAAATATGTTGAGAAGATTAATGTAGTCAACTGATTCTAGTAATAAAACCACTGCCAAGGTAAAATGGGATGAAGTTTGCTTATTTAACTCTTTAAAATTATCAATAAAGTAATGATGGTCAAAAGATTTTGCAAAATACTTACAACAACTGAAGCTTAATGTGTCGAATGGATTTATATATACTACCTAAAGGGAAGAAGTTACTGGGAGGTGAAAATCAAATCTACTTCTTATTAGTTTATGTCTCAACTTTTAAAATTAAGAAAATTTCTATATATGGCCATTAAATGCAAAGTTACTAATGGGGAACATGCATCTCTTTTATAAAACAACTAGAATAATTAAAGTTCTTAAATTAAACCAATTTGATGGCAAATTTAATGCATCTTTTCATTAAAAACACCAAGGTTAGTACAATTATCTATAATAATGATTCATTAAACAACTTTGTTTATCTCTCCTTAATTAGGAACATTGCTATAAATTATATATCAAATCTAAATCTAAAGGAATCATTTGGTTAAAGCAACCTACTGAAAAATTCACTAACTATTCTTGAATTTATTAACATCTTAAAGTCAAGTTCCTTTTAGGTATGATATCATTTGGAATAAAAAGATCTACCTAAAGTCTCAACATTCATATGACTAGTACGTAAACAAAAACTTTCCATTTTGGATAGAATAAGATTTGTTAACATCCCTTACCATTGCAAACTTTGTAATTCCTTTACATAATCATTAATCCATCTCTTCTTCAATTATGAATCTCATCTAGTTCTTAGAAAACCATTAAAAAAATCTATAAATGTAAAATCATCAAGAATAACCATACTAAAACCCTTGAGTGCTTATGTAAAATCAGGGCAACAAATCTTATAAATAGAACTATGTATATTACTACCTTTGGTCATACTATATATAATATCTAGAAAGAAAGAAACACTAGAATTTTCTAAGGAATTAAAAGATCGAATGAGTCTATTACCCTTGAACTAATAACTTAGATCAAGGAATAACTTATGTTGAATCATGTTAATAGGTGCTATAACCTATTAATAGCTAATTCTTGGGGAATAAAGGACAAGTTTCAAGGTTATATGGATTTCATAATTGAGATTATTATAGCTTTTTAGATGGAAGCTTGCAAAGCTTGTCTACATACTACAGTTATAGCTTTGTTTTAGCATGCTTTACCAATTAGTATTAACTCAATGTTCTCTTATTTATCTTAAGATTATATTTGTCTTTATTTATTTTTCTAATGTAGTTTGGCTTTGAGCTTATACTAAAAACAATGTTCTTTTGCCTTTAATTTATTCTTTATCCTTTCAAAAATTAAAAATTAATATTAAATTACAACTCTAACTATAACTAAGGTTTTAAATACTGAGAATAAAAAATAAGGAAAAAATAAGATAATTTTAACATAAAGGAAAGAAGAGAAAGAAAGAACTAGAGAGTTGTTATAGGCTCTTCCAAATCTTTCTCCAAATTCTTCCTTGATGTGAAAAAACCTTAAAACTATAATACTTTTGAAAAAAGAGTTTGTCATTGGCCTCTAAATTTCCCTTGAAAAGAACCCTTACAAGAGTATTTATAGGCCAAGATTACATTAAAGAGTTCTAAGGTGATTAAACTTGTAATTTTATATTTTCTTGGAGTGATTAATAAGAGAAACGGTGCCTATTACACTTCTATAATAGCTTCAATTTTGTTCTAGAAATTTTTTTGAGTAGTATGACAATTCCAGTGTTAATTTTACTTTTTATCCAATGTTTTTTAATCCCAATTATTCTACAAAGTTACAAGTATTTGATATAGCTTTCAAATAAATTAAAAATCACCTCAATCGAACAACTATGGAGAAAGTTATGCTCAATTATATGATCTCTCCTTAAAATAATCACCTACAAAGTAATGAAACAAACATATTTAGACATCATATCATTCCATATAAAACATCATGTAAAAATACTAAATTGCAACAAAGCCCTTACAAATATGCAAAATATGGACCTATCAAATTCCCCCTATACATAACTCTTTATCTATCCTCAAGTAATTAATGACATGAAACCCTAAACTGACTAAACATTCCTAACTTAAATAAGAGATAGTTCTATTTGTATAGGGGTATGGTGGATTTAGCATATATAATGTCTTTAAATCCGTAAGTGTCCCTAGTAGAGGAATTATAGTATCCGGATGGTTTATTTAAATGTCACCCACAAATATTAACCTAAACACATTTGTTGACCTCAAAGTTAATAACAAAATGTATGCATATCCAGGTCTAAATTAAATTACAAAGCTTAAATACAAAATATTTCTTAAGTAAATCACTACATAAATAAGACTATACAAATATTATTATATCTCCTTCATCAAGTTCAAATACTTTGATTTTACATGTTCCTCACAAGGTATCACTGATTCATACAGATGTTTAAAATTTAGGTAAGGTACACTTGTCATCTTTTTACAAAATTTAACTTAACATAATCTTAAATATCCTTAAATATCCACTACTCAAATAGATATACATAAGAAAAAATAAAAAATGACTTTGAAAACGGTTATAATGGGGCCAAAAAGATAAGGAGGTTAACAAAGTAAAGAAATAGGAAAAGCAAAGATATGAAAAAGTAGATACTCACCATTATTAGAGCAAACAAACAAAATTTAACTAAATATCTCTATTAATTCCTAATATTTTACAAAAATTATCCTCTTCCTACATTATTTTCATGTATAAGGATCCATGCCAATCAAATTTTGATAAATATTTTTACGTAATTGTTTTATTTTAATAAAATAATTCTATTTTTTTCAATTGGCATGAATTTTCATTCTTTCCATTGCCTTCTTCATACAAATCACTATTTTATTTGTTTATTTGTATATCATATTCAATAACCACATCAAGTAATAAGTAAAAGCTCTACTAATAATCAATTATGGAGGAATTACATGGTTTTCTTTTAGGCTCAAGGTACTTTAGAAAATTATTGTAAGGAAAAAGACTAAAATTTTGTAATAAGGGCAAAGGGATCCCCCTAATGGATTAATGTACAAAGAGTAAGAAATTTAGCTCAAACTTAATCTTAAGGGCCTTTAACATTTTAATACATATACAAATCTTACATGTAATCGTAAAAAGATGAGTTTAAAGTTTTATAAATTCAAAATCAAAGAATTTATCCACATAATAAAGAAAAATTTTACATGAAGGCTTAATTCCTTATGCCATCACCGAAGTCAAATCAAAGTATTATCTCTTAAACAAAATCAGTTTTACTGTATTGACCATATCAAGATTTATATAGCATTCGATTAATCATATTATGCATCTAATTTCTAAAAATCAATCTCAACTTGAATCATGTATAAACTCATGCCATTAGCCTAAAGCTACCAATGTAGTTCAAAACATAATATAAAAACAATAAGAAAGTTAGAAATCTAAACCTAAAACATCCTAAACACTCAACCAAAAAAATGTTAGTTAACACATCAATCATAATGAAAATAATAATAAATGCAGCCCCCAAACACATACTTCAAAATGACAATGTCTTTATTATCAAATAAATAAGTTAATGAAAACAAGTATAAGAGACAAATAAGTAGAGAAATTCCCCTTTATCTATGCATATTTGGTAAGGAAAAATGCAAGATAATATAACAAATGAACCTAAAATAAGAAATTAAATAAAAAATTAGTAGAAATATAGAACTAAGAAACTAAAATAAAATAACAGAAAATTTAGAATGTTAGGTTGCATCTAAACAAGTACTTCTTTAGAAGTCTTTCAATTGGAGTGCCTACTATAGCCTTTCATCTTGCATCTTCAATTAAAGGCTTGCTTCCACTCTTCTTCAGAATCCAAAGCTCTTTATCTCCCTTATATTCTATTAGGATTGGGTTATTTCCCTTCTTTTAGTTATAGGATATAAAAGTCCTCTTTATTTAACTCAATCATCAATAACTTCTTAACTTCTTTCTGTTAGAAAAGAGATCTATAGAGCATTAAATATCCTTCAGGATATATGAAAGAAAATTTTATCTTTCTTTCCATCCATTTGAAATCAAGTATGGAATTAGAGTAACTATATATTGAGGTGTGTGTTACTTGAGACTATGACTGATGCTTATTATAGAAGAGACTAATGCTAGTTTATTTTATCCAAATCTTCTTTTCAATCAAAACAATAACTGATGCTAGATAAAAATAAGAACGGAACCTATTTTCTTTCATTTATTACCTCCTTACCCACTTCCACTTGATTGTCTAACCTTTGCACATAATCCTCTTAAATTTTTTAACACCAAATGTTTTCACTCCTAACTATCAATTGATCTCTTAGGTTTAACTAATATGAACATAAAGCTCATCTTAAACCCTTTCACCATCTATCTCGACTATTTGGTTATCGTAAATCTTTAAAATTTGAACTCTTACACAATTATATTATGTTATATATTCAATAGGTCTATGTCCAATCTTTCTAATATTTTATTAAATGAAGACATGAAATGTAGGATCATCTCTTTGATCTTATTACCTTATGATGGTGGCTATTGACACTAAATTCATTGTTGGAACTCAGTGGTCCTATAAGTTTGTCTACTCTAGCTCTTGCTCCTCATAAAATATATTTGGATGGTTACTTCATCTCAGATGATATATATTGAAGAAGTGATCATTCATACTACCTTCCCATATATAGTTATATAATTGGATTCTTTACAGTAGTAAAGGACTTGCTCTATGTTCATAAATATATGGGAAAGATGTCTATACATGTCATAGTAATAACTCCCTTTAAAAATCTTGTATGTTTCATTAACGACTTAAGCTAGTTTAAAATATTAGCAATTTGTTCTGCCATATTTGGAGTTGCATCATTGTAATACCAATATAGAAGATGCAACACAAAAGAGAGCTAAATTGTGCATAAATATAGGAAAATAAAAATAAACAAAACAAAACAAAACAAAATTGAATTAATAAAATAGTAATTGAATAACCCTTTGGCAATAGTGTTAAAAACTTGATCAATTAATCTACAAGTACACAAAGTCAATTATAACAAGTTTATAAAACTTGATTAAATCTAGAGTATCGATCCTATGGGAACTATATTACCATGCATATTAGTCCTAATTATACAAAAACACAAAACTAAACCACATTTAGTAAAATAATTAAGTTACCAAGTTAACAAAGATAAGATAATAAACAAAGATAAATTAATAAAAATAATTCAAGGGTTTCAGGGTTCATTTATATGGAATTTCAATTATCATGTAAACTTGAATATAATAGTTGAAATAAAAATCAACCTAATGTATATATGCTCTCCTTTAAGGCACATAGATATGCTCAATTAGTTAGCTACCACCTCTCCATATGCAATTCAACATAATCAAACTCACTAAGCCTAGTTAATTTTGACTATCACTAAAATGTTAGATACTTCCGATTTCTAGTGCTAAAGTGTTTATTCTCATGGTGCATAGATCGTGCTTCATCTCTCTATCCTTCATATAATCTCTAAGAAAAAAAATCTATGGTTATTAGGAGTAAATATAAGATTTCAAATAAAGAGAATAAAGTTAACTGAACAATGATCAAATCATGTATTAATAATTTAAGAATTTATCCAAAGTTATATCATTAACGTTAACTAAGGTTAAAACAAAAAAAAATAAAAACAAGACAATCTTAACATAAAGGAAGGAAGAGAAAGAAAGAGCTAGAAAAGTTATCATGTGCTCCTCTAAATCCTTCCTTGATGTGAAGTAATCCTAAAACTACAAACCTTTTTAAACAAGTAGGTTGTCATTGACCTCCATAGTCTCCCTATAAAGAACCCTTATAATAGTATTTATATGATAAAATTACATAAAAGTGTTATATGGTGGTTAAACTTGTAAATTTTTAGGTGCAGTATGACAAGTCTATAATTGGTTTTGTTTTGGGTAATCTAGAAAGTTATAAACCTTTGAGTTAGCTTTTAAATGACTCAATAATGACTTTAATTAAACAAATATATACAAAGTTATGCCTAATTTTGTGATCTCTTCTCAAAATCATCACCTAGAAAACAAAGAACCAAAAATAAGAAAACATCATATAGCACATAAAACATACTATAAAAATGTTAAATCACAACTAAATTAGCTCTTATAAATATATAAAACAGGGACCTATCATAAATAGAAGCAATGGATGTTCATTTTGGGATAAGCCCCTAGATTGTTGGCAACTCTATTATACTCTTACCTTCCCCTTTCTCATGGATGGTATGGAACCCACATTTCTTAACAATATGAACAATCAAATCTGAATCTCCAAAAATGGAAAAAAATCCCAAACAAATTACAGACTTTACCTTAACTTGGTTAGACTTACATTTTTACGAAAGGAAGTTAGTATATCTAATGATAAGTGTGAATTGCATCATATTTTAGGGATTAGTTTGATATGCATTTAACTGTTAACTTAATCGTTTAGTATGTGTTTAGGTTAGAATTGTATTAGTTTGTTAATTAATTGTGTTTAAGTGATTTTATGGGTTAGTATAAGTCTTTGAGCTTAATTACTATTTTTTTGAGGTACCTTGATGTGTTTGTTAGTGTATCAGGGTCAATATCGAAGAATGGAAAAGTTTCAGAGACACCTGGGTCGAAACAACGGCCCATGATCATGGCACAACATGCCACGATCATGACAGAAGCATTGGAGTTAGCCTATGATTGTGGCATGAAAAAAGCCTAAGATAAAGCCCCCGATCGTGTCCAACTTGCCACGACCATGACAAAAGGCACAGATGTGGCCCACAATCGTAGCCTACAGGACCAAAGTAGTGACCTGCATCGGGCAAATGCATAAACACTCAAAAACATCAAATTTTGAGGGAGCTTTTGGACCTTTCGGACCTCAAAAAACCTAGGTTTGCCCAGAACACAAAAGATATATGAAGAATAAGACAAAAAGAAGAGGAAGAGCTTTTACATTAACCAATTTTGAGAGAAAACCCTAGAGAGGATTGTTGAAAGATTGATAAAGAGAAGAAGGAAGAGAGAAATGGAGAAGAAGTCGACCTTAATGTGTTTCCCAGATTTGGAGTTTCCTGACATCGCTGCCTCTCGTCTCCATCCAAGATCGTATTTCCTGTTATTTTTCACTTTTATTATTGTATCGAATTGGGAATAGCAGTTTGATGGTAGGATTTGTGAATGTTGAGATATTCTATACTTACCTTCGGGATTTTTTTAATCTTTGAATTAATAAAATCTTATTGTTTTATGTTTATTGAATTTATTATGATTGATTTCTGTGATTGCATAATTCGGTAATAAACTAAGAGGGTGAATCGAATGAAAAATAATTAAATTGGGCTAACGAGAGTTAGATGATTTAATAAGAATGAGAAATTAATCAAATCGATAATTTTGTGAAGAGAGATCTCGCATAGATTCCTGATAGTTTATTGGACAACTTCAAATTTAACTAAGGTTTTGGATAGATTGTTAATTGAGAAATTGCAATTTTCCATAATCTGATTATGGTTTATAATTTAAGGTTAATGGTTATAACTCGAGAGAGAATAATCAATCCTAAAATCATCTAGGACCAATAATCTGATAATTCATAATCGATTAGGTTAGCATTAAAGATAAGTAAAAATTTCCCTTTCTCTCAATTGATAGTTCCTTTAGGTTGATTCCTGAGTGTAGGTTGCAACTGTTATTTTGTTAATATTTTCGTAATTGATTCTTGGAAATGAATTTAAGTGATTGAATTAAATTCTAGTCTTAGTTTTGTTACATTTTGAATTACTGCGAATTATTTTAGTCTTAGATTTTAGGATTAGATTATCCCTCCTCGTGGGATCGACACCTTAGGTACAGTGCGAATGACTCATACACTTGTGGATTATCGAAGTTATTAATTAGAACTTACAAACATCATAAAACTATGATCAAAGTTTTTGGCGTCGTTGCTGAGGAGGCAATTAGTTTAGTTTTATAGTTTAAGGCATTTAATTAGTTTCTTTTTTTTTTGGTTTTTCATTCTTTATTCCTACTTCTGAAATTGTGCTTTTGCATGAACACAAAAGTCATGAGAAGTTCAATTTGTGCAACTAAAATTTTAGATTTAGACATCACTTAACTAGAATGAACCATTAGAAAAGCTGGGTGTGATGAAGAAGAAGAAATCGCGAAATCAACAATGGTCAAAGAATTTCAACAAGATTTGGACTACGAAGCGAACAAAGGATGTCAACAATGGTACCCTTATGGACTTCATTAGGCCAGGGTTCAATGCGGCTAACCAAGGAATAACTAGGCCACCCATACAAGCAGCATCGTTTGAAATCAAACCAACCCTCCTTAACATGCTTCAACAGAACGTGCAATTTTATGGAGTAAAGAACAACGATCCCAACACACATATAGTGAACTTCCTTGAAATATGTGATACCTTGAGGTACCATTAGTTGTCGGAAGATGCAATTAAAATTAGGATCTTTCCTTTTATCTTTAAAGATAAAGAAAAGGCTTAGTATCATTCCCTCAACCCAGCCAATTTCACGACTTGGGATCAGCTAGTTTCCTTCTTAGACAAATATTTTCCCCTAATTAAGATCACTAAGATCATCAAGGAAATTACCAACTTCCAACAAAGTGACTGGGAATCGATATACAAATCGTGGGAAAGATACAAGGATTTGCAACGTAAATGTCCACACCATAATTTAACCAAGGAATGCTTGTTGCAAACATTCTATAATGGAGTAACCCCACATACAAGAGGCAAAATTGATGCAACTTCAAAAGGATCACTGATGAGAAAGACGGCTGCTGAAGTGGAAAAGCCAATAGAGGAGATAGCTAGTTATAGCTACCCATTGGCGAACGAGCGAAGTAGACAAACTACTTCATTTTGTAAACAAAAAGGAATTGTAGTCATTGATCAAATGACAAAAAATACAAGCTAAAATTGATAACTTGACTCAAAATCTCAACAACATAAAGGCCTCGTCCTCAACTCCGGTGAAGGTCGTGCAACTTAAATGTGAACTATGTGGACAAATGGACCATGATAAGGTGGAATGCTTGATGATAAAGGAAAGCAATCCAGTGCAAGTGAATTATATGGAAGCTCAATATAGACTAGGAGGGGGCAATAATCCCTACTCCTACACTTACAACCTTGGGTGGAAGAATTACCTTAACTTCTCTTGGACGAATAATGATGGAAGACAGTTCAGACCTTAAGGACAATAAGGCTTTCAACAAGATAAACCAAGTTCAATGGAATCCAAGTTGGATAAGATTTTAGAAAAAATTGGAGGCATGGAGGATGCACACAGGAGGCTTGAAAGAAAATTCGAGCAAGTCACCAAAAACCACGCCTCTTCAATACACAATCTAGAGGTCCAAGTAGGTCAACTAGCGGAGGAAATATCTACTCGAAATATAGGAAACCTCCCTAGCAATACCAAGTCTAACCCAAAGGAACGAATCATAGCCATCACTTAAATCTAGGAAAAGAAACTTAAATATGCGAAGGAAGACGGAGATGAAAGAAAAGGACAAGTAACTATCGTGACATACGCGTCATAACGCTAGTCAAAATATAATAACTAGACTACTACTGTAGCAGTGGTGAGTCTTGGTCGATCCCACAGAGAGTGTTTGTAAAGTTATTGAATGAAATTAATTAGTGTTTATAATTAGGGGGTTTTGAGTTTTTCAAATAAAAACATAAAATGAAGTTAGACTAATAAAAAAAACTAAAGAAATCATGTGAAAATTGATAAAAGTGAGGAATTCGATAGGGACCCAATTTTTGAGTTCAATCTCAGCCTATCCTAATTAAGCATATTTCAATGATTTGTTGTTCTCAAAACTCTCCTAGCAACTATTATCGTAGGTTAATAATTAACTTGAGTTTTCCCTTAGGTTTTGTTTAATCAAGATAGATCATTAATTAAACCTAACCACCGAATAATCTAAGATACAATCTCTATATTTAATTAGACAGTAACGTTATGAATTAGGAAAATCGATTAATCAAGGCAACAACCATATACAATGCGTCACTTAACCTATGTTATCCCTAATGATTACGAATCATTAGTCACTACATATGAATTTCAACATAACGATTATGGATTATATCAAAATTCTATTAATAGGTATGCAATTAATCGATTCAGTGAACGAATTAAAATCATCATTTCACAATACCCAATAGGTTCATACACAAACAACCGAACAATAACAAAAATCTGAATATCCATACACAAAACCCAAATCAATTAATATAGAATAATAAAATCAATTTCTAACGAGAGAAAGAAACAACAAAAATTGAAAATACACTTAATCTGGGTCGTCGACATCGATGTCACCTCTAAACCGGCATCAAGATCTTAACCTTTTATAAGTCTCCCAAGAAAAAGCTTAAACCTCATAAAAATTACCCCAACCGAAACCCCCAATAATTCTTCTTCATTGCGCAAGCTCTCTTCTACTCTTCTCTTTTCCTATTTATTGATGTGACAAATAAATACATATGTTTATGCTCACTATTCACATCTTTCTTCTCTGCCACCACTAAGCTCTTTTCCCAGCCACTAAGCAGCAGCTCCCCGTCTCTTCACGTACTTACTGTTTTATTGATGGGACCATTTAACTTGAGGGTTTGTGGTCCACGCATGCTATTCATACTCTTAACCCTCACATATGCCTTTTTTTGCTAAATGCTAGCATTTAACGCTATTTTCAGGTTCAACGCTTGCGTTTAAAGTTAGCTTCCTTCTGCTTTGTCCTCTACACTACATTTTATTCATCTTGCACTGTCGTTTTTTTCTTTTAGCTGCTATTGATTTTTTTCTTCTTGTCTTTTAATTAACTTCTTCTTACTCCATAAAGATAAATGAAAATTAATTTTTAGAAAATGACCAAATGCAGTGCTTTCAACTCGCTTTAATTTCTTTGCTTCCAAATTGTACCTAAAATCATATATGAATTAAAGTGAGTATCTTAAGCATTTTCGTATCATTCATCACTAAGCGTAAATGATTAAATGTATCAACAATTAAACACATATCAATGGAATTCCTTCCAAGTGAGCTCATAATTAAGCCAATCAAGGAAACTCGACCTAAAATTCCATTTCCTATTCTAGCTCATCGGAATTCAATTTCAAGTAGGGCAATGAGGAATTTAAAGAGGTTGAATCAAATAAGGTTGAGGACATAACGGAACATCTACAAATGAGGCTCACAGTAAAGGAATCAGTCAAAAAGAAGATTAAGGAGTGTATACCCGAAAAAAAACCCTAACATAACACAAAAGAAAGAGGGCAGTATCAGTAGAGTCAACATAGCCAGGGCATTCTCAAATTTAGGAGTGAGTATCAATATGATACCCTATACCCTTAGTTAAAAGTTAGGGTTAGGAGAGTTAGAACCCATAAAGATGTTAGTAAAGACAATCGATAGAACAGTTCATCAACCGAAGGGGATCATTAAGGATGAGCAAGTACAAATTGAAAATTTTACCTTTCCCACATACTTCTATATATTGAATATTAGAGAAGATGTGGAAACCCCAATGGTCCTCGGATGACCGTTCCTGGCCACTGCTTGCTCAATAATTGACATTGATGGGGGTAAACTAACTCTATGGCTAGGAAAGTAGCAAATAACCTTCAAAGTGTTAAAGAAAGACAACATTTCTCCTTTACGTCCAACTAATATCAAGAAACCTAACCTTGAGGACAATGAGAAGATATTGAGGATCATGGGAATACATTCAGAACGAAACGATCGCGTAGAAGAAGGAGAAGGAAGGTAGAATCTAGAGCATAGTAGCTCATGTACAAATTGTGAGATCAGTGACTGCATTACCATTACACCATTCATTTGAATCATCACGAGCAAAGAAGAACGTTGAGCTACCGACATTAAAAGAAGCACTACATGCAAGGTGACCCATGAAAAGTTATTTCACTTGAGGTTTTTTTTTCTAGATAGTGTGAATTTGTAGTTAGGTTATTTTGGTTCCAAATAAAATCAAGAAGACATAGGACTTCGATATGAATTTGATGATCAATGAAGTATGCAAAAAAAGTTAAAAGGGCCATAAAGAGTTAAGAAGCAATTTCAAAAAGTGGAGAATGACAAAAGGAAAAAATAAATTCATTAGTGGAAAAAGTGCAGGCCACAATTATGGCCTGTGGCAGGGTAAAAAAAAGAGACATGCGACTATCATTATCAAATTTTACCATTTTGCCTGTAACATCCCGGTTTCAGAGAACGGGTCGGACCAGAGAAACGGGTCCAGGTGTGGTAAATTACCACACCTCATGCTCATGCAGTTGTGA
>JANQBM010736151.1:0-14787 GCA_025594535.1 Erythroxylum domingense | reverse complement strand
ATATAAATAAAATAAATTTAGTAAATTAAATATTTCATAAAAATATATTATTAGTCATATAAATTCAAATTATAAATCATCGTCATCACCCAGTTTGAAATCCTACAACAAAGCGGCGTCTAGGGAGGTCTGATAGTACGCAGCCTTACCCTTACATAATAGAGGGGTTATTTCCGATTGACCCACATGCAAATATGACAATGAAAAAAAAAGAAACAAAAAAGTACGTAGTATAGTAATAATACAAAAACAACTACAAATAATTGATGCAGGTTAAAAAGAGTAAAATAAAACTAAAATCAATAAATAATTCATTTATTTTATTCAAATAAACATAAAAGAAGTCAATAAAATAACTAAATACATTAAAAATACTTAGAAAATAATGATAATAAATAATTAGAATAAAAAATAACTTCTGACAAATAAATAAATAAATAATAAAATAAAATGTAGCAGCATAATAATAGTTTATCAAAAAGATGTCCAACTTTTCGACAAGATGGACTTGTCAAGAAATTCATGTACAAAACAAAACTTGTAAACAATCACAATAAAGATGCATTCAAGAGTTAAAAGCAGTAGTCATAATGTATGTAGCAACAAAGATAAAACAATTAGAAGGGTATAGATATACCTGTTACTCTTTTACAAACACAAAACCTGATATTGAGAGTAGGACTAGAATCAGAGATGATCACACTCTTATAACTTGAAAAACTCCAAGTCACCACCTGCCCAAGGTGCAATATGAAAATAACGTGAAAAGCCAAATAAAGGAAACATAAGGGTGCTTCAAATTTAAAAATGCAATACCTTGGATATAAGCTAACGAGCACTCAATTGCTAACATAATTAGAAGAAGAGTTGTATAACAAAAAGTAATGAATAATAAAAAGTAAGAAACATCTACATTGAATTGCTTTCGACACAACATAGTTCCTGGAAAATAATGCTCTAGAGAAGACAAGATTTTGAGAAGAAAAGTGTAAAAAACAACCTGACATTACTAAAAAAAAGAGTCCTCAAATCCTAGTTTATGTTCTCTTTGAAAAATGTACATAGGCAAAACAAACCAACAAGGCAAGTCACAAAAATCCCTAGATTTATCACTAAAATCAAAAGAAAGGAACCCTAAAATAGCACCAAACTACGTCAAAAACAAAGCACTAATAACCTATTGTTACCATTTCTAAAGAAAACCCAAATCTCAAATATGCGAAACAAGCAAAATGGTACCCAGAATATACTGAAAATATAAAAACTAGGTTTAAGGGCATCTTACTCTTGCATTCTCATCAGTATTTATGAGCAAAAACTCATTCCTGTTGCGAAACTTGGCAATAAGCCGACCACCGACATTCGTGACTTAGAGAGTAAGTACAAGAATCAAAATGTTATAGAAAAGATGGCTGAACTAGAACCAACCATTAAGGAACGAAACTTTCATTGTCGAGATCTTAAGAAAGACTAATAGGGGAAAATACATAAACAACAAGCAGATAGTAAATAGATCTGAAGATCCAGAAGAGTTGGCTATTAAATAATAAAAAGCAAAAGCATGTAAAATTAAAATAAAACCTCAAATCCAGTTCAAATATATTCTTCTGCTGCCTTAATCTTGGAATCGAAAATAGTAGATTAAGTAAGAAATGCGGGTAGTGAAGGGAAAGGGGGTGGCTAATAACTTAATCAAAATCCTATATACCCTTTAATGATAAAAAGGCTTCAACTTTCAATCAATACCTCCGCGAAACAAGCAATAAAAGCACTATTAGCAAAGTTTCCAGAACGAGAGATATCACTTTTAATAAATTGAATAGAAGGGACATAAGCAGAACCCAATAGAACGTTTAACAAGATAAAGTCTCAACCTTTATAAGAAAACAAGAATTGTTAAACAAAACCCATAAAGCAGAAAATCGATTCTCATTTACAAACTTCGGACAAAGAGAGATAAAGAGGGAGACAGAGAGAACCCAGATCCAGTAATCGATCTATAAATAGATTCGTGAAAGAAAGCGAGTACTGATTTGTGAGTGTCACCGAAACATGATTTAAAAAAATTCAGGGTAGAGGTTATCTTCAATTTTACTCGTCAGAAATACTTCAAATTTGAAGCTTTCTGTTGTGTTTTCTCCAATTTTGCTTGTTACAAATATTAAAATATTAAATTAAAATAAGAAAATATAAAGAAGCACTCTATTAGTCAAGGGTATAATGAAAAATAATAATTATCAGAAGGTTATTAATGGAAAGTAGAATTTCTACTGTAGAAACACTTTCCTGCCGCAACCCTCTTTCTACTTATCGATTTTTACAGTGGCACTGCAATTTCCTCCAACCTTTGGTTGTTCGCTTGTAGATCCAAAACTGTGACTGTGTTTAGAAAATGCGGTAAATAAGTATTTATCCCCACCACACTGGATATCCAAACGTAACCTAAGAATTCTCATCAAGTCAATGGTTCATGTTTATGCAGTTGTGCATGTTCTTGCTTCCTCGAAATGCTGTCATCTCTATTCATAATCATCCAGGAATCATAGTTTTTAGCAAACTTATACTGGGGACAAGGCACATCAAATCTTATGATTAGTTTGATCCTTTCACTACAAATAAGCCCACGGAACAATCAAAAGTAGAGTGTTATCTCTTCTTTCATCCATATAACAACTGAACCTCATATTCAGACTTATTGGTGACTGGAAGTCTTTAGTTTGTACTAAGATTCGCGAAGTTGATAACTGACAAGGTTTGTAGCTCTTTCCGATACTTTTGTGCTATATCCGAAAACAGGTGGCAACGTGCATCAATTCACAGCCATTACCCCTTGTGTAGTACTTGATGTTCTTGGACCTCCTTACTCTAAAGAAGATGGAGGAGACTGCTCATACTGGAAAGATTTTCCGTTCCATGCTTATAGAAGTAAGTAAACATGATCTTCGATTCGCCTCCTGACAAAACTTTTTCAGTACTCGAGATAAATAAGTTGGTGATAGTTCTGTCACCTTTTAGAATGAATTACTTGATTTGCCATGCAAGAATATGCGTAAGCTATTTCTGAAAATAACATATATAGTATAAAGATCGTTCTCTAAGCTTATAGTCATCAACAAACATACCATAGTAACTAAAATTTTGGAGAAATATATAAAGGACTAACCTTTGTGCGGAAGCGTTAGGATCAATTTGCTGATTATTAGTCTTCGTTTCACAGTTAACTACTAGAGTCACTGTTAATTCACGCACCAAATTCTAAGCCTTTAATGGTTTGCTTCACGTGAGAGAGAATAGTGGAAATCTCTGTTTTTAAGATTTCGTTGAATGAAAAATTACATTGTTTCATCCATTAAGCATTCCCTTACAAACAGAACAAATAACTGTTGCGGCCGTTATCTGTTTGTTAAACTGCCAACAACTCACTCGGCCACATAAGCTACGAGTTACATCTTCCCTCTAAAATTTCACGTGTCATACTGAGAATAGGGCGTGCGACCATTAAAGAACTAATAGTGTTATATTAAGTCACCATCTAACTAGCATAACACTTTCACATATTCATGATACCCCAAATCATCCAAAACATCACCGAACGCATACACTGTCCCTTTATGCTCATAGATATATCATATGATTATACAACAATATAATCACCAGAGTTGATATGGTGATGAAGGAAAAGATTCTTCCTTAGGCACTCATGATAATCCATTTTAGCTTAATTGCTTACCTAATGTGCTCCGCTGGACTGTATACATCTTAGCCCTTGAAAAAGCATACTAAAGTAGCAACACCAAGCCTTGACTTCATATCATAGTTCTAAGACGAAAGGTTTCATTCAATTAAACATTAAAGTCTATAGGATCACAAAGTGATAGAGAAAGGGATTTAACTGTCACTCTACAAGAAGGTCGTTATATAGCACACACAGTATGAAATGTGTGTTATAGCATAGCTCCTACTAAGCTGGGAATGTCACTCTTCTATGCCATGCAAATCATGAATCTATCTTTTCTTAAAAACTAATCTGAGCCACTAGATTAACATACCTAATGCTAATCTTGACACTCGAGATTTGGCTTTAAGGCTTCAATGTGAAATCTGAATTTTTCACAACCGACTCATCAGAGTCTCATCTTAGACTTACTAAGGCGACTATTCAAATAAAAAAAATTATCATGCATACGACACAAGTATGAAGATAACACAATATTACATACACTCAATATTAATATTATGAAATATCATCCTACGTGCTACTCAAGCGTTAGGGCGATTACCTGTGTGACAAAGTCAATCAGAAGCCTGGTGACATTACAATGTTCCTTATCATGTAATTGTGTACTAATGAACATTTTTTTCTCCCTCACCTCCAATGGATATAAAGGAAATCGAGCCTCGTGGAGAATGGGAGGATATAGAGGATTCTAGGAATGCTTTCACGAAGAAGCACTCGTGAAGGAGAAGGTGAGGAAAAGAGAATTACAAGGAATGTGGGGACTGTAGCAGGGTAGCTCAAGTTTAAACATTGAGATTAATGATGGTGCTACTATCGTACCATTTGTTCTGACCACTGTAAAGGAGCATCGAGTTATTGACGTTAAAAGAAGCCTTGCATGGGAGGCAACTCATGGAATAATAATAATAATAATAATAATAATAATAATAATAATAATAATAATAATAATAATAATAATAATAATAATAATTAAAAATAATAAAAAATTTTCATTGTTAATTTTGTTAGAATGTTTGAAATTCTGTAGTAAGATTAGTTTTGTTTTTGAATAAGTTCGAGAAAGAAATAGGATTCGAAATTATGTCGATGATGTTCAAGCATGAAGCGAGAGGTGAAAAGGGCCATAAAAGACTTTAGAATTGAAGGTGAAAAGATTGGAAAAAGAACAAAAGAAGAAAATTACGAAGTGTTGGTAAGCCGCAGACCACACAGAAAGAGGGAGGGTGCAAATCTTTAAAAGAACTATTACCATTTTACCCTTTTACCACCTATATATTCAGTTCTAACTTCACTTTTACTTTCACTTTCATTTTCACTTTATCTCTCTAGAATTTAAACATCCAAACACTCTTACATCTCTCTAAAATTTTTCAACCTCCAACTTCTTCCAAATTTCTACCCAAGCATGCTATGCATTAACAAATGTATCGTCGGTAAAGTTACCGACAGAATATGCTTTAACTGTCAGTAAGTATTAGCTACGGCCGACTCTACAATATTTTTGTTTGTCAAAAAATTCCGTTTATTATCGACAGAATGATTGTGTTTTCTGTTGATAATTTCCGTCGCAAAATGCCATTTTCCTTGTAGTGAGACATAATGGAGCAATATACTAAAACGGGCTAATGATTTGACCTAGAGGCTGGTAAGGATTGTGGTTTCCTTATAACTACTTGCAATTGTTGTATATACTCAAACTAGAGGGAAAGAAATTATAGATTGTTTAAAATTATTTTACTAGAAAAGCATGCTTTAGCTCAAAGCTTCATCTACTGGATTAAGGAAATCTTAAAGGCTCATAAAGCTCATAAAGAAGATAGCTCACCTATAAGAGTAAGATGGAACTTGTATAGAAACCGCCTCTTGATAGTTATATTGATTGGATTTTCTTCTAACTATAAGAATGCATTATAGCAAATGAGATCCTATGACATTTTCTCGTTAGCTTCATTAGCAATATTGTTTATTATATAGGATAATTATTACTTTCCATTATAGAGTTGCCCAAGTTTTGAGTTAATGAAATTCTTTAATTTTCAAACAAAAAATTATCACATCCTAGAGTAGTAAGTCATATATAAACCATAGAATGAGAATAATATTAATGAGAAAGAACAATATCATGCCTTAAGAGAAAATATACAAGACCTTAATATATCTAACATCATGCTTATGTTTAAAAAATTATAATTACCTCTAACGAATATGTCACATGTTGACTTTTAAATGAGAATACCAATACTGAGAATGAAGAATAACATATCTTAATAAATACTATACCATGAATCTATGCATCCAATACCACTTTTATGTAAACAATACCACCTCTTAGAAAAAATAAGTCAAACCTTCACTTTATTATGAGAGTAGCATGCCTATATTATACCTTCAGACATCCAATACCATGCTGACATACAAAAAAGTTACATCGCCTATAATGGAAAATTTATAACTTCATCTTAAAATAAGAATATCATCATCAAATACGAAGAATAATGCCTTATTAAAAATAATACCAGACCTTTATCATTTAATACCACACATTCACCTTAAAATGAGAATACCATTATCAAGTAGGAAGAATACCTTGCCTTAATAAGAACTATACAAAACCTTCACACAAGCAATACCATGCTTTTTAAGAAATACCATTACAAATAATATATAAGGCATATGTTCACCTTAAAATGCGAATACCATCATTGAATAGGACGAATACCAAAAACTATATAAGACCTCCACATATTCAATACCACGCTTATTTATAAAAAATACCATAACCAATATTAAATAAGTCACACATTCACCATAAAAAAGAATATTATCACTGAGAAAGAAGAATAATGTGCCTTTATAAAAACTAAATTAGACATTCATATATCTAATATAATGGATATGTTCAAAAAAATATCATCAAACATTATAGATAAGTCACATATCCACCTTAAAATTAGAATATTATCACCGAGAATGAAGAACATCACACTTCAATGAAAACTATAATAGATCTTCAAACATCTAATACCATTCTAATGTATTAAAATTAACATCATAATAGATAAGTCACTCGTTTAAGTTAAAATGAAAGTACCATTAATGAATACCAAAAATAGTATTCATCAGTAGAAACTTCATTAGAAATTCATACATCTAGTACCATATTTATGTACAAAAACTACCACCAACCATAACATATTCATCTTAAAATGAGAACACCATCACTGAGAATAGAAAATACTATGACTTAATAAAAATAACACTAGACCTTTATAGATCCTATATCACACTTATGTATAATAAATACCACCACTCATAATTGATAAGCCACAAGTTCAACTTAAAATGAGAATACCATCACTAATAATAAAGAATACTGTGCCTCAGTAAAACTATACCAGACCTTCCTACTTCGAATACCATCTTTATGTACAAAAAATGCCACCACCTATAATTGAAAAGTCATAGGTTAAACTTAAAATGAAAATAACATCATTGGAAACAAAAAAACTAATGTCTCAATAAAAATTATACCAAAATTTCATACATCCAATATCATAATTATTTATAAAAAAACCAATATCCATAATAGATAAGTCACACATTCACTTTAAAATAAGAATACCATTATCAATAACAATGAATACCATACCTCAGTAAAAACTAAACTAGGTCATCAAACACCTAATACTACGTTTATGTACAGAAAATATCACTTTCTATAACATTTTACCTTAAATTAAGAATACGATCATTGGTAATAAAAAAATACCATGCCTCAATAAAAACTATACCGTACCTTCATATATCAATACCATGCTTATGTACAAAAAAAACTACCACCCATCTTAGATAACTCACTCGTTCACTTTGAAATGAAAATACTATCACTGAATATGAAGAATATCATATCTTAATGAAGACTACTCCTAATCTTCATAAATTTGATAATGCTTATGTATAAAAAAATACCACCACCTATAATAGATTAGACACACGTTCATCTTTAAATGAGAATATCATCACTTTAAAATTAAGAATGTCAGTTAGTTTTCGATAAAACTGAAACCAACAAGTATTTCATAAAGGAACTTTTTATATTGTGGTGCATGGACCACAGTATTCCAGTCTGCACATCTACACATATGATGAATGCCATTATTGTGACTCCACACAAGAGGAGCAACAATCTCGGAACGGGGTATATAGTGTCTACCATTTTCTAAATATTTTGTCGTGGAATGGAGGGGATTAACTGTTTATCTCCTGAAATTCTTAAACCATTATCACTTATGGCGGGCTGAAATACTTAAGTCCCATAATATGGAACTTAGGGATATCAACCAGAAGACACATGTCCGAATCAGGGCAAGTTCGAGCTCAGCACCACCTCGGTAAGAAGAGCAATCAAGTGAAGAATCTAAGGAAGAGGAAGAAGAACATGGCTAGGAGGAGGTTTCAGATGCAATCTCTAAAACTAATAAGACACTTATGAAAAACATTAGAATGGTGAAGCAGATGGCCCAGACACAAAGATGCCAAAGTCGAGATATCTGTCAGATCCATAGATATTTCGAGGCTTAGGGCGTTCAATTACCGCGTCCGACACCATCATCACCTCAATCTCCATAGGATTTGTGTCTAACCTATTTATTTTCTTTTTCAAATTAGCCTTTACTTCTAATTTTTATGTTATTTTTTTAACTACTTTAAATTATGTTTTTTCTTATCTTTCATGTGCTTGTGTGTTTCCTTCTTACATTGAAGACAATGTGTTGTTCAAGTGTGGGGAGGGGTTATGTGTTTTTCTTTTAAATGTGAATTTTGCATATTGTATGATAGTTATTAGTTTGCATTGTGTGAGCTATATGAATTTGTCAATGGCTTAGATAGAGTGAAATTTATTTAATTTTGAACTTATTCTATTAGGTTGTAAATAATCATTAACTCACAAAATTAGTGAATTAGGAGTATTTGGATAAATATACAGCTTAATTAGGATTTATTGTAAATTTAGCACCCTATAAGTTGTCACATTCATTCATAATTTGAGGCCTTTTAACTTAAGTAGCTTAACTAGTATTTTTTTCATGAAAATGAGTAGCTTAAACAGCAAGGTAGGTAATAAAAAAAAGGTATTTGTTTTTGTTAAATAAATCACTATTTTGTTGACCTTTGGGTTATAAATAGAGCTAGTAGCCAGTTGAAAACATGATACAGCTGAGTAACTAGATCAACACACATTATAAATGTGTGCCTTCGCATCAAAAAGCTATAATGACGTTTCAACCAAGCGGTTTAATAAGAACATGACTTAGTTGAGTAACCAGATCGCCATTCATTACCAATGTTTGCCTCCACGTAAAAAGTCTAAGCCTATGTTTAAGAATAATAAAAAAATACGTTTCCTTAATAAATCTTACCGGACTTGTAATAAGCTTGATTTTTCATGAAAATTTACTTAGGAACATTTACAGAGTTTGAAGGATCGAAGAATTATTAATGTGGGTGTACAATTGAAAGGGGTGAATAAATTAACACTTAGATCTCAATTTATTGTATATTTAGTTCAAAGCTCCTAGACATAGATTTTGGATGTTAATAATTAGACATAACTTGCATGATTGTGTTTAAGATTAAATTTAGTTCATGAAGTCGAAGTCATTGCCTTTTTGTTGCATTTTGTGTTGTGTGTTTGTTGTTGTTTTTTTTTTGCTTGAGGACAAGCAAATGTTTTAAGTGTGGGGATGTTGATAGTTGTGATTTACATGATATTTTAGGGTTCAATTTGTTAGGTATTTAATGTTAATTTGAGTGTTTAGTGTGAATTTAGTTTTTAATTGTGTTAATTTATGTGTTTAATTATTTTATAGGTTAGGATGAGTCTTTGAGCTTAAATGTTATATCTTTAAGGTACCTTGATGTGTTTGCTAGTGTTTCAGGGTAAACTGCAAAGAACAAAGAAGTTTCAAAGAGTTTCGGGCCAAAAACATGTACCACGATTGTGGCAGAAAGAGACGAGTTGACAGAACCCAGGCCACGATCATGCACTTTGAGCCATGATCATGACAGAAGGGTTAGGCGCTACCCACGATCATGGCAAGCAGGGCTATGATCGTAGCCTACATCGGGTTGATACAGAAACTCGAATTTCACAAGATTTTTCAGACCGTTTCAACCCCGAATTAACCCTAGAGCTTCCAAAATATAAATAGAACATTACGAGATAGATTAGAGGAGTCTTTGCAGAGCTTTCACATTAGCCAAAATTCAAAAACCCTAGAGAGCTTTTGAGTCATTTGAGGAAGGAGACGAAGGAAGAGAGACATAGAGACGAAGCTTGACACGAAGTACTTCCTGAAATAGGTAGTTTCCCGTCGTCACTGCCTCCATTGATATGTTTTGAGCATATTTTCCAATTTATTTCAGTTTTATTAATGTATGAAATTAAGATAATTGTTGAGAATAGCTTATGTCGAATGTCAATTTTTGTCTAAACTCACCTTCAGGATTTTAAGTCTTGAGATTAATAAAGTTTGATTTATTGTGTTTTATTTGAGTTTTTTGTGATTCAATAACTGTTCTTAATAATTCGGCAATAAACTGAGAGGGTGAGCCAAGTAAATATCATCAAATTGGGCTAACGAGAGTTAGGTAATTTGATAGATAAAAAATCGGTGAAATTGTGTAACGAGAGATCGAACATAGGTTTCTAGTAGGTTATTAGACAATTTTAGAACTAATTTAGGTTTTGGGTCAATTCTGAGTCAACATATCACAATTCCATAATTTAAATTAGGGATTATTAAATAGGGTTTAAAGATTATAACTCGAGAGAGAGAGTAATCTATCCTAAGATCGTCTAGACCTAATAATTCCATAATTGCATGATTGATTAGATTTCTATTAATTTCGGATTAAAACCCCCTTTATCTCAATTAGTAGTTCTTAGGTTAATTCTTGATTTGGTTGTGTGATTTGCTATTTTGTTATTATTTCTGAAATTTAATTCTCATAATTGATTTTTGATTGATTAATTTTCTGTATTTATTGTTTATTTTAGATTATTGCGATTTAGTTCGATCTTAGATTTTAGGACTAGATTAACCCTCATTGTGGGATCGATACCTTAGATACTACATGAACAACTAGTACGCTTGCAGTATTATCGAGGTTAAAATAGTAAAACTTAACATACGTAAACCTGTGATCAATCATGTCCTAAATCGTATTCTTGTTATCAAAAATGAAGGAATAAATGTTAAGAACATAAATTAACACATGCATTTTTGAAATTTTGTGTTTTTTTATAGTTATGTTGTATATAGTTTCTTACAAGCTTATATGGTAAACATTATTTTTTTTATCTTTTATTAATGAACATTGTGAAGGACATAAATTGTTACATAAATTTATGTTAAAGCTTATGGAATTAATGTTAATTTGGCATAGTTATGTAAACACACAATCATGTGTTTAATTATGTTGCTATTCCAAATGTTAGAGGAACCAATTTGTAAGAAACATATTGGTATATGACAGTTTACCAAATTGTATCCTTCATAATAATTTATAATTTTAAGGGTAATAAAGAAAATAAAAATATAAAAAGTTTCCTTGACAAGCTTAAAAAAAGTTTCTCACTTATTACTATATATAAGGTTTCAAATTTCCGTTACATAAGGGTAAGCATGTAATTTCCTTTGTCTGAAGCTTTCTTAAGATGGTACATGAATAGATCCTAACATTTTGTTCTTTCATTTGTTAATGAAAAATAGAATCCCATATTAAATAACTATAATTCTATTACAATTGTTCTTACACATTACATATTAATCGTTAAATAATAAGGTTTTTGGAGTATCAACTATAACATACCACTCCCGCAGAGCATATGTCCAAACATACCAGAGGATATTCAAAAACATACTCTATGAAAATAGTATAGATAATTAAACTACCTCATTAAAGGCATCAAACATATCATAAGCATTCTAAGTGTTCAATTCTTCCCATTTCATTCACAAACATAAAGTTATAAGTCATTACAATTCACAACCCACATATACATTACACAACATTCGTTTGAGTTCAATCTCAGTACCAAAAATATAACATGAAATGGGATGCTAATAAACAAGACATCTATCTAGACTTCTCAGATTCAGTTGATCAAACCTTTGGGCCATTCTTGTCCTAAAAATCTAAGTATTAGACTTCTACTATATCACCTTAGTAGCTAGAACTGCCTTGAACCTTAAAAATAACGTTGTAATTTTGATGAGTTTGCGAATTCAGTGAGTGAATCATTATCGATGTATTCACTTAAGTCAGATCACAAAACAAGTTATAATCTAATTCAACAAGTATATCAAACCATCCAGTATTGAATACCACATCACATTTCATCATACTTCAACAAGTACATTATGTAAGCTAGCATTGCATGTCACAACACATCCTCCATTTATTTCAACTATAATTCACTATTTCAAAATAATTCAATAATATAATTTATTTCAATCATTTGATTCATGTAGGGATGTATATACAAATGCACATGTGTCTCCATTTTCATTTTTTCTTTGCTATGACCAAATGTTTATCAAACCAATTTATTGCCTCGTATCTATTACAGACACCAAGATCATTTCTGGCCCATATCCATTGTGGATATCAAGTCTATGTCATCTGAGCCTGAGGCTTTTTTCACAATCTTGAGCTCAAACCTCTTTACCCACTTCAGTCACTTCGGTCAAAACTCTTTTATCTGCTCATGCATTTTAATATGATGAGATGCATCATTTCATATGCTATGCTTTCATTTTAGTATACTCATGCTTTCTATCAAGATCCTTATATCTAAGTCCGACATTTATCAATCAATTGTACACACATTTCATATTAACATTCAATTCATACAGAAGCATATATAATTGAGTTTACACATTTAAGTTAACTCATAGTACGCTCTAGAAAAGTTATTGCCTGAATGTTCCAGTAATGTCTAGATATTGACGATCATATTGCACATCTATCGTTATGCAATACATACATAGTTCACAAATCACTAATTTATTTAATCATATGAATATACAATCATGCACATGTATATGTGTCATGTTTCAATGCATGCTCAATTGAATTTATAGGTATGTATTCTTATACAAATATCTTGACCATTCGAACATTATAACTTGATTTACTCCAAATTCATCAATCATACATTCACCAAACTTTTCTAGTAATATTTATTCATACAATTACCCAATTCTTATTCAAATTTACCTCATGATCTTCAATGCTCATTCATTCATGCCTAATACACATTACTTATGTCCTTATGATCATGTTTGCATTCATAAGAACACCTTTATTCCTTTGACAACTCATAATGTCCATATTTGGATACATAGATATCAAAACAGTCTATTCTTTAGGTTATGACATCAATTATCAACCTAAACTTGTTAAGCTCTTAACCAATTAATCAAGCAACAATCTAGGTTCATTCCAAGCCTTAATCAAGACCAAATACACCAATTTAGAGTGACTTTTCTTCAGCTAGTTAAACATGTAAACAAAACATAAATTTTTCAATTTAAAACTATGCCCACACGATTGTGACAAAAGGAAAGTAATCAGGCCATGATCGTGCTCTGAGGGCCACAATCGTGCACAGTCTTTCTTCCTCAATTCTCCACAAATTTCACATACTTAGAGACATCACTACCACTTGAATTTTTCCAGAATTCATATCTTATAAAGCTACTCCATTTCATGCTAGTCTATCTTCCATATTGGATACATTAAATCCTATAAAAATCTACTCATTTGCTTTATTACCACTTACTTTATACCATTATACATATAGTCCTAACTTTTCTAGATTTGAAAACATCTTAATAACTACTATCTTTATCATGAATTCATCATCAATTATACCTCAAATCCCAAATTAGATCATCCATATAATAGCCTATAAACTACTATTTTCATGCATTCAAAAATAGAACAGAAAAGTAACTAATTCATCCATCATTTTCATCATAACTTCAACATCAACATCAACACTACATTCAATCCATCCCTAATCATTCATCATATTGCCACAAAGATCAATAATTCACATACTTGTTTAGAAGATCAAATGCCACCTCAAAGTATCAAGCCTGCTTTGCCTCCCATGTATGCAAGATCGTCTCAAGAACAAGGTGGGTGTAGGATGGTTTCAAGAAAAATAAGAAGATGACAACTAATTCAACAATGTTGTGCTTCTAAAACTATCTTTATAAAGGATTTTTGCACGAATTTTGGTGTGGAAATTGAGCAGAATTTAGGCAAAACACAGAGATGTGAAGGAGAAGTAAATTTTGGTAGTGAAAGGGAGAAGAAGGAGAGAGTACAACAGAAACACAAAGATGGTGTTGGATGTGTCTATGTTAGTATAGGTGTAATATTAGTAGAAGGACACTTATCAAGAAAACAAACAAGACATATGTCCACTCTTTAAGATGCCAAATGTCACTTAATTCCTATGCCATTTGTCACTCATTTTATAGGCTTAGTCATCCTAAATTTTCACATGTCAGTTGTCTTGCTACTTGAAATTTTTCCTAGTCTAAATGTACTTTTTAACCTATCAATCTTCCTATTGTGACAAATAACTCCAAATTATTAATTATAATCCATCAATTCTTTTTATTGGCAAATCAAAATACAAGACATTAGAAGTACACAATCATGTCATAATTATTTAGAATCTTTCATACCCCAGAATATGTCAATTGAGTGCAATTCTTTTTTCTAAATCAACATTCATGTGTGTATGCCCATATTATGCATGTTGGGCCCCATTTTCGGAGTCCAACTCAGAGGTCATAAAACGTGAGCTTATTACCATAACGTGGGCGTAACCCAATGAAAAACACCTTAACCATTATCAATTCATCTTCATGCTTTTATACCATAACCTATCTTACTTATATGTCACCACAATTCCTATTCAAAATTCATCATCTCTAATCGATAGCTTTTTCAAGTATACCTAA
>JANQBM010735840.1:0-14790 GCA_025594535.1 Erythroxylum domingense | reverse complement strand
TCTTCTAATAAGAAAGAAAAGTTTTCTTTTCGAGATTTTATATTAAAAAAGGAGGATACACCATTCAACCCCCCTTTCATGTGTATCTAGTTTCTTGAACTTAAAATCTTTACTAACGTGTGATTTACTTAATTGCATTCTTTGAAGACATATCATATGTTTTTGATGCTAAGCCTGTCTTTACTGACACTGATGAGTGTCTACAAATTCCTTTTGTTCCTTCCCAAATAACTCTTAGTTATGTTGTTCTTGACACTAATCTTACTCTTTTAAAACATCTATCTCTTCTTGATTGTAGGTTTATACTCGACGCACTCATCATGAAGTACGATGAGATGATTCATGCTCGTCGCCATTGTCTTCTTCATCTTCAACTCCATCATATGATGATCTTGATTGGTCTAATGATCTCTATAAAGGAAGAAGGTTTTGTACATCTCACACTATTTCAATCTTTGTTTCTTATAACTCATTATTACCATCATATGCTGCTTTTGTGTCCACTTTATCTTCTATACATGTACCTAAGTTTGTTTTAGAAGCTTTAGATCATCCTGAATGGAAACATTCCATAGAAAAAGAGGTGTTAGCTTTGCAAGCTAATAATACATGCAAATTAGCTACTTTTCCACATGGTTAGAAAATTGTGGGTTATCATTAGGTGTTCAATGTTAAAGTCAATTTGGATGGTACGATTAATTATTTAAAAGCTAACTTGTTAGCTAAGTTGTATACACAAGTGTATGCTATGAATTATACTGAAACCTTATCTCCTGTAGCTAAATTGAAATTCGTTCGTGTTTTCATTACATTGACAGTCACCTATGATTGGCCTCTTTAACTAAACGTAAAAAATGCGTTCCTTCTTAGTGATCTTCATAAGACTATTTTTATGGAGCAACCACTAAGGTTTGTTACTCAGGGGGAGACTAATCTAGTGTGTTGCCTTAACAAAAATTTATATGGTCTAAAACAATCATCGAGAGTTTGATTTGGGTGCTTTAGCATAGTGGTTATGGAGTTTAGTCTGCATCGTTGTGGTGTGGATCACTCTGTGTTTTATTGTTACTCCGAGGCTGGTAAAATTCTTTTGATCATTTATAATGATGATATTATTATTGCTGGAGATGATAAAATAATAATCTAGTCTTTAAAGTCATTCCTATAGACCAAATTTCAAACAAAGGATCCTGGTTTACTAAAATATTTTACGGGTATCAAGATAGCAAGGTTAAAGATGGGATTTATCTATCTCGAAGTACGTGCTTGATCTTCTAGAGGAAATAGGACTGTTGGGAACACAACCAGTTGATAGCCCCATAAACTTGAATGTAAAACTTAATGCTGATAAAGGAGAGTAGTTAGAAGATCCAAGAATATATCGAAGACTTGTTGGTAAACTGAATTATTTGACTGTTACTCATACTGATATCTAATCTGCTACAAGTGTAATGAGTCATTTTAAGGGATCACCACGACTTAGTTATTGGGATGTAGTTATTAGAAATTTGAAGTATTTGAAAAGATTTCTAGGGCAAGGTCTTCTTTACTAGAATGATGGACACATTCAGATTCAAGGGGTATACAAATGCAGATTTTGTAGGCTCTTATGATCAACGATTTACTTTAGAATACTGTGTGCTTTTAGGTGGAAACTTGGGGTCATAAGAAAGTAAAAAGTGGTCAGTTGTTGCACGTTCTAGTGTTGAGTTTGAGTATAGGGCTATGGCATCTTTTTTGGGAACTTGGTTTCGAGCATTTCATTACAATGAAATTGATGTGTGATAATCAAGTAGCCATTCATATAGTCTTGAATCTAGTCTTTCATGAGAGAACCAAACATATTGAGGTGGATTGTCACTTCGTTCGTGAAAAGCTTCAAGAAGGATTGATTGAGACATCATATGTACCAAGCTTGTAGCTTAAGCTATGTATGCTCCAGCTTGAGGGGGGTGTTATTTTAGGAAAAGAATGATCTCTTCTTTATTATGTGATTTTTTCTTTATAACTAAGATCTTTACATTATGTAATTGGTTCTACATAAAAGCTACAAGGGTCTTAAGTTATAATCAAGCCCTCAATTAACTATTCTCTTATTTTCACAAATAGAATATTAGAATGTAATTGCCATTGCTCTATTTCACAGCTTTATATTTATATTGTTTTGAGTTTATTCATTTTACAAGTCAGAGATTCTAATATCATCAGCTGAATCAATCAAACCACCTTTCTGTCAATAACAACATTACAGTTACAAACATCAAGCACCCAGTTGCCCACAAGCAGGAACTGGGATTTCATTTCATTGGGCTTATGTCCCTCAGTCAGATGTGATTTATTTATTGAACTCTACGTACGGAAGATAACATGTGTATAGTTTAACACCTAAGCAGCTACATCGCAAGGGATTAAAAAGTTGTACCCTTAATTCCTTAATCTATCATGCCTCTTACACAAACCCATTGACCAATAAAGAGATTCTTATAGCTAAGATTGGGTTTAATTGACATAAAATACGCATATGTCAACTTGTAATTTTTTGCAGTCAACGCACAAATCTCCATCTTGAATTGTAATCACCCTACTACATATCACTACTTTTGCCTCCGTACACCCAACTGCTTGCGATGATCATAAATGACCAAAAATGTAAATATAACATTAAAAAGAAATTTATGAGTTTCCGTATATTATTATTTATTTTATTTGTTTAAAGTTAATGGAATAATAGGGTTGACAGACTTACAGTGGGTAATGTAGAGGATGACGAGAAAAACAATCACTGTTTTGGTGGTAGTCGCCATATCTACAAGTTATACTCTCTTTAAGTTTCTTCTCTTTAATTTATGAATAGATGCTGATCTACGTGATCTTGATGATGAGAAATTTCCCTGAATGACGAGTATATATAGATTTATATATCCATATATATGTCCAACATGTTGGGAATAGCGATGGTGATAATCGAAAAATAACAGCAACAAATGTAAAATTGAACACCAAAATTTTTAACGTGGAACACCGTTCGAGGTGAAGGTAAAAACCACGAGTTGACATTAAACCACCCATACTAAAAACCTCCACTAGATAATAATGGAATACACTAGGTAACTCTCTAGTTGATACTAAAGATACTCACAACATCAAACACTTGCACTCAATGTTTGGATACCTTTAGAGAATAACACAAGAGAAATATGGTAACTCAACTAAAAATTTATCTCACTATAATTACAACCTAAAAATTACCATAGTCATTTTTCTTAACCTTAAATTTCTCAACTCTCTTACTCACTGCTTCTCAACTGAAGCTCTTAAATTCTCTGATGCTTGAAGCCTCGTTCGATGCCCCTTTTATAGTTGCAAACTTGAAGAAAGATTCAATTGACAATAATAAAGAAATAAGGACAACATTTGGTGGGAGTATTAAAAATATTTGAGTGACTCCAAATGTTTTTGAACTTTCGATGTACCACTCTTTGCCATCCACTAAGGTGGACCAAAAATTCTCCCCCTCCACCTCAAGTGGGGTAAGGATCCCCTATACCCTCGTACTTTCTGCAGGTTTCAAGCTTTTTCCGAGTCAACGTTTTTGTCATCATATCTGAGCCATTGTCATTAATGTGAACCTTCTCTATCTGTAACGGCTTCTCCTCTAACACGTCCCAAATCCAATGATATCTCACATCAATATGTTTTGAACGGGAGTGAAAGGAAGAATTCTTACTAAGATAAATAGCACTTTGACTGTCACAGTAAAGAATAAACTTCTTTTGTTTTCGGCTCAGCTCTTGCAGGAATTTCTTCATCCATAGGATTCCCTTGCACGCTTCCGTGATAGTAATGTGCTCAGCCTATGTTGTGGACAATGCCATACACTTTCATAATATCGATTGCTATGAAACAACTCCCCCTGTATAAGTGATCAAGTACCCAAAAGTAGATTAGCTGGAATCAATGTTTCCGACCATATCAGCATTAGTGTAGCCTTCTAGCACACATTCACCATTTCCAAAACATAGACATAGTTTAGAAGTACCTCAGAGATATATGAGAATCCACTTCACTGTAGAACAATGCTCCATTATTGGATTGACAAGAAATCGGCTAACAACACCAACTGCATGAGCCAAGTCTGGTCTGGTACATACCATAGTTTATATGAGATTGTCAACTGCAAATGCATAAGGTATCCTCATCATCTCTTGCTTTTCTTTCTCATCCGACGAATATTGCCGATGACTCAATTGGAAATGCCTTACTAGCTAAATTGAGATTGGTTTTGAATTACTCATGTTGAACTGCTCCAAAACCTTCTTGATATATCTCTTATCGGACAACCACAACTTATTGTTTTTCTTGTCACGAATGATTTTCATGCCAAGAATTTGTTTAGCTTGTCCCAAGTCTTTCATAGTAAATGACTTGCTAAGATCTCGCTTTAGGGCTACAATCTTTTTAATGTCATGTCCAACAATTAACATATCATCAACATATAACAAGAGAATAATGAACTCACTATCATATAATTTCTTCACAAATACACAGTGGTCAGCAGTTGTCCTGTTGTACTTGTGTGACTCCATGAAAGAGTCAAACTTCTTGTACCAATATCTAGGAGCTTGTTTAAGGCCGTACAGACTCTTCCTTAACCTACAAACAAGGTTTTCTTTTTCTGGAGCTTTGAAACCTTTAGGTTGCTCCATGTAAATCTCCTCCTCCAAATCACCATGGAGGAATACGGTTTTGACGTCCAGCTGCTCATTCTCTAGATTCAGCTTTGCAGTTATGCCCAACATGACTCTGATAGACGACATCTTCACCACTGGTGAGAATATTTCTTCAAAGTCAATACCCTTCTTTTGACTGTAGCCTTTCATAACCAACCTCATTTTGTATCTTGGTTGTGGGCTGCTTTCTTTAATCTTCAACCTGAATACCCACTTGTTCTTTATGGCCCTTTTACCTTTAGGGAGCTTTACCAGGTCATAGGTGTGGTTCTCACGGAGAGATTCCATCTCATCCTATATGGCTTTCAACCACTGGTCTTTCTTCTCATGGGTTAAGACCTCTTGATAAGATTCTGGTTCTCCCCTGTTAGTGAGTAACATGTATTCAGTTTTAGGGTACTGTGTAGATGGTTGCCTTTCTCTAGTGGACCTTTGCAATGGAACTTCACCATTGAGCTGTGCTGGTTCTGCTTCATCTGCAACAAGTTCATCATCTACACATCTGTATTGTCTCTTTGGCCACCTCCCTCATCATCAATGTGAACTGATGGAGGAGGAACTGACATCAAATCAACATGTCTGCTAGTAGAGGATTTTGACTATACATGATCAGAATCTTTGCCAAACTGATCTTCAAGGAACATAATGTCTCTGCTTCTGACAACTTTCTTGTTCGCTTTATCCCATAGCCTATACCCAAACTCTTTATGACCATAGCCTATGAAAATGCATGGCTTTGCCTTGTCATTGAGTTTAGATCTTTCGTCTTTCTGGATGTGGACATACGCTTTACACTTGAAAACTTGTAGGTGGTCGTAGGAGATATCTTTTCCTGTCCACACTCTCTGGGAAACATGACCATCCAGTGGAAATGAGGGTGAAAGATTGATCAAATCAACGACTGTTCTCATAACCTCCCCCCAAAAGGATTTAGGTAGCTTGGCGTGGAACAACATACATCGAACTCTTTCTTCAATAGTTCGGTTCATCCTTTCAGCTTCACCATTCTGCTGAGGCGTCTTTGCTACTATCTTCTCAAGCCTCATGCCATGGCTTTTACAGTAGTGCTCAAATGGGCTTCGGTACTCTCCACTGTTGTCTAAATGAACACATTTTAGTTTCCTTCTAGTTTCATGTTCAATATTGACGTGGAACTATTTGAAGACATCGAGTAACTGGTCTTTTGTTTTCAATAAAAAGGCCCAAAATTTTCTCAAGCAATCATCAATAAATGTCACAAAATATAGGGCACGACCAAGTGTCTTATGTTGCATGCTACAAACTTCTGTATGTATCAAGTCTAAGATGCCTTGTCTCCTAGATGGAGGATGTGTATGAAATGCAACTCTATGTGTCTTCCCTACTATATAGTGCTCACAAGTTTTAAAAGAAGACATACTCTGGAGTTAAGGCATAATCTTTTTCCTGGAGAGAGTATGAAGTCCTTTCTTATTAATGTGGCCAAGACTCTTGTGCCAAAGATCTACATTTGCCTCTTTCTAAACTACATTTACCTCTCCTTTGTAAACTGCAGATGGTGTGAGTACATGGTATTCAACTTCTTACCCCTGGCAATTACAAGGGACCCTTTAGTGAGCTCCCATCTAACTCCACTAAGATGATTATCGTAGCCCTCATCATCTAATTTGCTAGGGGAGATCAAGTTGAGCTGTATGTTAGGAATGTGTTTGACATCTTTCAACACCAGCTTGCAGCCACTATTAGTCTGTAGACAAATGTCACCGATACCGAGATATCAGATACTTTGGGATTCCCCATTCTGACTTTTCCAAAATTACCATTGGAGTATGTTTTGAACCAATCAAGATGAGAAGTATAGTGGAAAGATGCACTGGAGTTAATGACCCACTTAGTATACTGGCTTGCAAGACTGACACAGGCATCATCAAGGACAATCATCACGTCAGTGTCTTTGGTGATTGTGTTGACCTCCTGATTATCTTTCTTGCCCTTATTTCTCTCCTGCTTTAAGATTATGCAAATCCTTTTTCATGTGGCTTGGTTTGTTACAATGGAAGCAAATGATATTCTTCCTAGACTTAGACTTGGATCTCTGCCTGGAAGGATCTTATCTTGTATGTTCTTGAGAACCTCGACTTTGATGTCTGCCTTGTGTATCTTCCTGCTCAGCTACGAGTGCTCCAGAAGAGGATTCGCCCATCTCTTTCCTCCTAGCTTCTTCATTCAGCAGACTATCTTTGACAGAATCTATAGTGAGGATTCCATTAGGGGTAGAGTTGTTAACGGTCACAACTAAGGTATCCCAGCTATCAGGCAAGGAGCTAAGGAGCTATGATGCTTGTAGCTCATCTTCAATAGTCAACTTTAAAGCAGCTAGTTTGTTGATGATACTTTGAAATTGACTAGTATGCTCAACCATACTGTTGCCATCTCTGTATTTCAAGTTGACCAGCCTTCTGATCAAGGCGGTCTTATTCCTGGGCGTCTTTTTCTCAAACATACTCTTTAGCTTTTTCCAGAGAATATGAGACTTGATCTCATCACAAATGTTTTCAAAAACATTTGGATCTACCCATCTCCTAATATAACCAACCGCCTTTTTATGTAGGACTAGCTAGTTGCCGTCTGAGATTTCTTATGGCTTTGCATCACCAAGGTGATCGGTTTGTACAAATCCTTGCAATAAAGCAAATCCTTCATTATCCGTTTGTAGACTGAATAGTTGGTTGAATCCAGTCTGACCATACCATCGGACCTGTCCATCTTGATTATACTGCTAGTACACCTTCAAGGAATTTGACTGGCTCTGGTACCACTTATTGGGAATAGCGATGGTGATAACCGAAAAATAAGAGCAATAAATGTAAAATTGAACACCAGAATTTTTAACATGGAAAACCCTTCGAGGTGAAGGTAAAAACCATGAGGTGACAGTAAACCACCCACACTAAAAACCTCAACTAGATAATAATGAAATACACTGGGTAACTCTCTAGTTGATAATAAAGACATTCACAACATCAGACACACATACTCAATGTTTGGATACCTTTAGAGAATAATGCAAGAGAAATATGGTATCTCAGCTAAAAATTTACCTCATTGTACTTAAGAATTACCAGGGTAATTTTTCTTAACCTTGAATTACTCAACTCTCTTGCTCACTGCTTCTCAACTGAAGCTCTCAAATTCTCTGATGCTTAAAGCCTCGTCTGATGCCCCTTTTATAGTTACAAACTTGAAGAAAGATTCAATTAACAATAATAAAGAAATAAGGACAACATTTGGTGGGAGTATTAAAAATAGTTGAGTGGCTCCAAATGTTTTTGAACTTTCGGTGCACCATTCTTTGCCAACCACTGAGGTGGACCAATATAACATTGTGTAGATACGGTAAGGCAGAACACTCATTAGGAGGAAAAAACGAGTTTTGATTGAACAAAAATTGGATTCTAGTATCAGCCTAATTAAGACTGAAAAGCTATAGTTGTTGGAATCTCGATAATGCTTTTAGTGCACTATCTAGTTACAAACATTGTATTTATCATGGTCTATTAATTTGATGGCAAAAAAGATACAAGGTAGAATATTATAATTTCTAAAATGTTTTAATATCATTACTTTTTCAGACTCAAGCATTGGATACTTCTAAGCATATTATGTTAAAAGATGTTTTTAAAAAAAAAACCAATTTATTCAAAGAATATCCAATTTTTTTGATAAAAGACTAATTAAATTAAGCCATAAAAGAGAATCAACTTGTACAAGTACAAAGCAACTTGAGAATTACAAGGATAATGCAACCATAAGCCTGTTAGAGAAGATTACAAACTATTGCACTACACCCTCCAATTACTGCTGAGATATTGAAAGTCTTGAAATTTTTGCTTATGAATGCTATTGTGATTTCTAATAAGATGCATTAGTTGGTTGAAGAATTGCTCTATGGAGAGGCACTTATCTTGAAAAATGCGATTATTTCTTTCATCCCAAACCGTTTTCACCAGAGAAGATAATGAAATACAGAAGCTCCATTTAACAACTTTAGTTGGATGTTTTATAGTAGAACACCAGATCTTGAGAATGCTTAAGTCAATTTGGGGATTACTAATAAAACATCTAAGCATATTCTGTTAAAAGATGCTTTTAAAAAAAAATCAATTTATTCAAAGAATATCTTCTTTTTTTAATAAAAGATTAATTAAATTAAGCCATAGAAGACAATCATGCTGTACAAGTACCAAGCAGCTTGAGAATTACAAGGATAATGCAACCATAAGCTTTCTAGAAAAGATTACAAACTATTGTACTACACCCTCCAATTATTGTTGAGATATTAGAAGTCCTGAAATTTTTGCTTATGAATGCTATTTTGATTTCTAATAAGATGTATTAGTTAGTTGAATAATTCCTCTATGGAGAGGCATTTATCTTAAAAAATGTGATTATTTCTTTCATCCTAAACCGTTGTCACTAGAGAAGATAATGAAACATAGAATCACCATTTAACAACTTTAGTTGGATGATTGATAGTAGAACACCAAATCTTGAGAATGCTCAAGCCAATTGGGGGATTAGTAATAAGACATCTATGCATAAAACATCTATGTTTTCCTCAATCTTTTTACAAAGAATACATAAATTTGTGAAGTTCAGAAACTTTACTATTTTGTCATAGATGGTAGCTTATTCTTCATTACAATCCATAGATTAGTGGAAGGTGGTTGTTGATGTTTGAACCAAACTTTATTAGTCCAAGGAAGAGTTTCCAAATTGTTAAGAAGCACTGTTCTGCAAAATAGATTGGTAAAGATAACATTGGAGGCGTGCTTCCATATGATCCTGCCATTATTAATGTTAATAGTTGCCTAAAAAATCTTATATTTTAATGAATTGGGGATTGGAGCTTGTCTGATAATCTCCTTCTATGATAGAGATTTTGCAACTGTTGCCTTATGCTAGATCAGTGGTCTGAGGGCTCAAGAATCATCCATTTTCTCCAAAGGACCTATAAATAGCTAGTTATCTTACCGAAAGTTGGTGGACTCACCATTTCCAATTAGATGAATAAAGTCATATCTGAATCTTTCCCTCATCTTAAATATAGCTTTCATAGTAGCATAAGCATAGCTTTTCACATGCAAACTATATAAGTTTATTTTCTTTATGAAGTACTTGTGAATTCACTTACACCAAAGAGCCTGCTTATCAGAAATAAGTCTCCACAACCTTTTAGTGAGCATAATAATATTCATAGTTCTGAGGGAAATTATGTTGAGGCCACTTTGTTCTTTAGGAATACACACTTCCCTTCATTTCATCTTGACCTTATTGGGAGTTCCTACAACTAAAACATAAAAATCTGCTGAAGATCTTGTCAATGGCCTTGATAACATTAACAAAAAAAGTAATATGAACTCTAATAGTCACCAATGGAATTCAAGATAGAAACAATGAGTTGTGCTCTACCAATAGTGGAGAGGTTTTTAGAGCTCCATGAGGATATCCTGTTGATGATTTTGTTAATCAAACTACTGTAATCCTTTAAGCTTAACCTTGAAGATGCTATTAGAATGCCAAGGTACATTGTTAGAAGAGGTTATTGTTTAAAGCTAGTAATGGAAAACAGATTTAATTCAAGGTTTACAACATTATTGGAAAGGAAAAAGCCACTATTGAAGAAATTTACTTATAAACCAAACATCCAATTAAAAAAGTTGAGAGTTTTCATAAGAGCTAACACAGATGTGAATTTTTCTTTGGAAAGTAAAATGAGATTGTCAACAAAGCATTGGTTTGTAATTTCAAGTTTTCTACATTTGGAGTGATATCTGAAATCCTTAGTTCTTTCTATAACCCATTTGGAGTGATATCTAAAACCCTTTGTTCTTTCTATAATTCTCAAGTACAAAGCAACTTGAGAATTACAAGGATAATTGATAAATCTATATTTAATTACAATTATACACTCATATTTAACATGTTTTGCTCGACATTTTATAGTTTTGTTGTATATTTGGTATTTAATTTGCTCTAAGTACGTTTATAGGTCATAATTGCCTTCGTAGCCAAAAAGAAGAGGAATTTGGATGAAATCATAGAATAAGACGAAGATTTGAAGCAACTAAGGATTTATACCCCCATGTATAGAGATGGTGTAATTCTCTATAAATGTATGAAGTGTGACACCCCACTCCCATCAGACATTTGTGCCAGTACGTCATCAGACATTCGAGTACAATCCCGACAGAAGTGACGCACCATCTATATCACTTTCACTTAACTCATGGCATCATAAATTAAAAACATAAGAATCACAATGACTAAATCCGAAATTCCTCATTTCATTGCATAAGCAATATGTAGATTATAGCGTTACAACATCATCCATGCATAAGCAATATGTAGATTATAGCGTTACAACATCATCCATATATGTACAATATCAACAACCTATCAAAGTCTACAGATTTGTCTACAAGATATGCTACATACATGAGGAATTATACAAAAAGTTTGTTTAAATCCTTTAGTCCTAACTGACCGACATTTGATCCATGCCTTCTATCCAAAAGCAGTACTAGTTCTCTTCTAAATTGACTTAGAAGCTATATCATCTCTCTCAAACCTGAAAAGTCAATATTGCAATTTTGGTGAGTTTTACAAACTCTGTGAGTTAACCATCCTTGCTGATTCACTTCTATCACATAACACAACAACTTAAATAATCACATAATTCACATAATTCAACATGTAGCATCACAAAACACTTTGTTCACAAGTTCTCACATATATTTCATTAACTCAATTCACAATACATTGTAGTAATCCAAATCATACAATTCATGTGTATATGTAATGTTCATGAGACTCACATTTGTTTATTTTATTGTTGTGACTGAGAGCATTTTTCACTGTCCCTTATCTAATGTGGATATCAGGCTCATTAATACTGTTTCCTATCTGTTGGGGATACAAGGCTCATTTTACAAAGTGAGCCAGAAGGTCTTACCACATTCTGAGCTTTAAGCTCTTTTTACACTAGCGACTCTAGTCACAACCGCCTTTATCTTTCATGCATTCATGTAATGAAATGCATCACGCATATTCAATCATTATGATCAATTAGTCATATTCAGATTCTCTTTCTCATTCACATTTGTCATCAGACCTTGGTCCAGCATTCAACATACAAGTTGAGAACCATTTAGTCAATCAAATTCACATTCAAGGAGCACTTCCAATGTGTTATTCATGTATCAAACGCCTCAAACATTTAACGTCCAGAATCAGTGCATACATATCACATAATAATTTAACACATAGATAAAACAAACAATTAATCAAAGTGACACCATATTAGGTTACTCACAGTTTGCTCGAGATAGCAATTACCTTGACGTCCCAGCAATGACTAGATGCGCTCGATCTATTTGCTCTTCTATATCATACAAACATACACACTTACCACATTACAACTTTGCACAATCATATAAGTACTTATTTATGCACATATGTATAAGTGTTATGTATAATGCATGCTTAATGACAATCCTGGGTACAATTCCTTAATTCATATCTCATAATCAATTATCAACACCTTTTAATCATTCTTTAATATCTAATACACTTTACTCACTTTAACCATCTCATTCTTCATCAACTAGGTTCATTCAAGATCTCATTTAAACCTAAATACCTCATATGGAAGCACTTAACCATTTGTTGTTTCAAACCACATATAAAAGAAGTATGTTTGATATTTATCCAATTCCCACGAACGTGATCAATTTCCCACGATTGTGGGATTTGTTGGGAAAAAATATCTGCCCTCGCTAAGCATTCCCACGATCATGGAATTTGTTGGCAGAAATTTTTTTGCCTTTGTTAAGCATTCCCATGATCATGGGATGCTTCCAACAGAAGAATCCCTGTGATTTCTCCATTTTTTCCAACTTCTTCCAACTCATAGAAGTTACTTCTATCATCTCATATACTTAGTCAATCATTTCTGGCTTAATATACCATCATTTCCTCCTCATTAACTCCATTTTAGCTCAATATCATACACACACAAATCAAAATCCATGATTGATCATAAACACCAAAAACAGAACATATTCCTATACACTTTCAACTCCAACTTTCTACACATATTCAACTCTAATTCTTATCTTTATTTCACTTCTAAATATCATCTTAATTTATCTAAGTTCAAGACATCATAATACTCATTCTTATTAGCACTAAACTTATGAATTATAATTCATCTTCACACAAATTAATACATTACTCCTTTTACCACTTCATTTATATCTCATCATATTTTAAACTTCCTTTTTCAAAATCAAGCATATCATAACTCATTATCATAATTGATTCATTTGCCAAAAAATTCATAAATAACATTAACTCACTATAATTTAGAGCATGATCACTTAATTATTAGACTACACCTATGTTAAAACACATATATAAAAACTCATGATCAATCCTCAAATCTCAAATCAACCATTATATTAGTTTCATCTACCACTACTTATGAAGATTAAAGCATTAATTTACTTGATTTATCTTTAAAAATCTTCAAACTCTTCAAGATCTCACTTAACCCTAGCTCTCCATACAACCCATGTACATGATCATTCAAGGTGGTAGGGTTGGGTCTTTAGTGAGAATGAAAGAGAGGGCAAGATGAGAGTAGCAAGTGAAAAATGAGGGGGCTAGGTTCAACATGTATGGAGATTAGTGAGAAAAATTTGTGAAGGAGGAGAAGAAAGCCACGAAGAATAAGAAGAAGAAATCAAGAGACAAACAATTAAATGGTCTGTTTAGAAGTTAAAAGAATCGTGGGTTTAGGGCATGGCTTGGCAAGTGACACTTGTCACTTGCCACAAGTCCAATCCCTATAGGTTTACACTAGGTTCTCTTATTAACTAGTCCAATCAACTCCAATTTCTACTCCAATTGTCTCCATATTTCAATGACATATGTCATTAAATCCAAATGTCATTTATAAAAATTTCCATTGTCATTTGACTCTTAATTCTACTTCCACTTATTACTTGTCCTGCCACTTAGCATTTTTCCTAGTCCCAAAGATACTCAAATTTTTAGTAAATTTCTAATTTTCACCAAAAATTCTAAATCAATCCTAATACACACCAATTCAATTTTCAAAACATATAAACCACAATTCATGTGAAAAATCACATTTATAAATCAATTATACCCAAAAATGTAAATGAATGCATGTACAATCATTTTAATGTGCAAAAATTAATAATCACATGTGTGTATGCTATATTATGCATGAGCATGAAATGGTATTGCCTAATTTCTCATTATATCCCATATGTACAGTATTCTAGGGTTCTAACCCTTAATATGGGATAACGAGATGTTACAATTCTCCCCTCCTTAAGAATCTTTGTCCTCAAAATTCTTACCTGATTCATCAAGTAGGTGGGGATATTGTCTCCTGTCCTCCGTTTCCCAAGTCGCTTCCTCACTTGAGTGATTCTTCCAAAGGATTTTCACCAATGGAATTTCTCCGTTTCTCAGTTGTTTCATTTGATATCCCACTATCTTGATCGTCTCCACAATATAACTCAGATTACTAGATATTTCGATCTCTTGAGTCGGTAATATACGCATTGGATCAGACCGATATCCTTGAGCATATTCATGTGAAATACATTGTGTATCTGAGACATCTCACTTGATAAGGTTAATCTGTAAGCCAGTGGTCCTATCCTTTCAATGATCTCATAAGGACCAATATACTTAGGGCTCAACTTACCCTTCTTACCAAATCTTAACACTCCTCACCAAGGCGAGACTCTCAGAAACACTTTGTCCCCTACATTGTATTCCATATCCCTTCGATGCTGATCCACAAAGCTTTTCTGTCTATCTTGAGCTGCTTTAAATCAACTTCGGATCAGTTTCACCTTATCCACTATATCTTGTATTAATTCTGAGCCTTCTACTATTATCAATGTAACCCCCCATTACCCTAGGGTACGTACCGGAACGCCCGTAGGTCATTCCGACACATAACCTAAGATAACGGAGC
>JANQBM010735520.1:0-14793 GCA_025594535.1 Erythroxylum domingense | reverse complement strand
GGCACCATCAGTGGGTAAAACAACCCATTAGCTACCTTTGATGGGTAAAATAGCCCATTGTCACAGTCGCTAGACACTTTTGGTGTGCAAAACAGTACATTGACATGGATGCTAGGCACACTCAGTGGGCAAAATGACCCCTTGGCACTATCGCTAGGCACCCTCAGTGGGCAAAACAGCCTGTTGGCACGGTCGCCATGCTCCCTTGGTGTGCGAAATAGTCCATTGGCACAGTCGCTAGGCACCTTGGGTGGGCAAAACAGACCGTTGGCTTGGTCACTAGGCACTGTCGGTGGGTAAAACAGCCTGTTGCCACGTTCACTAGGCACCTTTGGTGGAAAAATAGCCAGTTGGGCACCCTCGGTGGGCAAAAGAGCCCGTTGGCACACCTTTGACGGGCAAAACAGCCAGTTGGTATAGTCACTACGCACCTTTGTGCAAAAAACAATCCGTTGGGCACCTTCGTTGGGTAAAACAACCCGTTGGCAGAATAGCCTATTTACATGGTTATTAGTCACCTTCAGTGGGCAAAATAGCCTGTTGGTATGGTCGCTAGGCTCCTTGGGTGGGCAAAACATCCCAATAGGATGGTCGTTAGACACTCTTGGTGGGCAAAACAGTCCATTGGCACGGTCACTAGTCACCCTCAGTGGGTAAAACAGCCTGTTGGCACACTCGCTAGGCACCATCAGTGGGTAAAACAACCCATTGGCATGGTCGATAGGCACCCTCGGTAGGTAAAACATCCGATTGACACGGTCGCTAGGCACCCTCATTGGGCAAAATAACCTATTGGCATGGTCACTAGGCACCTTTGGTGGGCAAAACATCCTAATGGTACAGTCGCTAGGTACCCTCGGTGGGTAAAACATCCCATTGGCACAGTCGCTACGAACCTTGGGTGGGCAAAACAGCCTGTTGGCACAGTTGTTAGGCACCCGCTGTGAGCAAAACAGCCTTTTGGCACAGTTGCTAGGCACCCTCTATAGGCAAAACATTCAGTTGGGTGGGCAAAAAAACCTATATGTATGGTTGTTAGCACCTTTGCTGGGCAAAACAACCCGTTGACATAGTCGTAAGCCATCCTCTACTGATAGAACTCCCCGTTGGCCTGGTTGTTAGGCAACCTCTTTGGGCAAACCTCCTCATAGGCACAGTCACTAGGTTCCTTAGATGGGTAAACCAGCCAGTTGGCACGGTCACTAGGAACCTTCAGTGGGAAAAATAACTCGTTGGCACGTTCGCTAGGCACCTTTGATGGGAAAACAGCTTGTTGGGCACCTTTGGTCAGAAAAATAGCCCGTTGGTGTGGTAGCTACGCACCTTTCACTACAACAAAATTGCATATTAGTGTCGGAATATTTTTGACGGCAAAAAATCCGTCGATAATTACCATCGGAATGTCCCTAATCTGTCGAAAAATAGAATGTTTTACTGACGGAAAAAAATTCGTTGGCAACACTGTCGGAAAGAATTTAACGCAAAATCTCCGACAGAAAATAGCGACGCCAAAGGTGTCGGCGACAAAGCAAAAATGTGAGAATTGTTCCCGCAATTTAATTGCTTCGCCATTTACCGAGGGTATAACAGTCCGTCGATATTTAGCTTCAAGTTACTGACGACAAAGCCTTCCATCAGTACATGTTCGATTAATATACCGACGGATAATCTTTTCTGTCGGTACATTGCTAACAGACGTCGTCGTGCCAATGAAGTAGGGACGATACACTGACGTAATGCCAATATTCTATCGGTGAATTTTTTATGGACAAATATTACCGACGGTAATAATTTAGTGTCGGTAACATTAGCTGCGCATACCGACGGAGGTTGATCTTACGGTCGGCAAATATTCGCAGCAAACATTATTTACCGACGAAACAACATACCCGTCGGTATTTGTTGTTTTACTATAATAAAATTGCCGCGTTTTTACCAACGCAAATTCTTCTATCCTTTGGTAAATGTTTTGCGAATAAATTTTACCGACCGTACAGAAATTTCATCGGTAGTCTTGCCTGCTGATACCAACGGAAGACGATCTTACCATTGGAAAATGTCGGCAACAAAACCTATTTGGCCGAAGTAATGCGGTGACCATCGGTATTTGAGTTTCATAGATGCCGCGCTTTTACCAACGAAATGGTCTTGCCCGTCGATAACTGTCGGCGGTCGCGTATTCTGGAAACCTGGATTACCGATGGAATTATGTGTTCCGTCAGTATTCCAGCGGCAATAAGTCGCACTGCACCCGGCTATAATTCTTCATCATTATCACTTACTAATATATAAGATTGCTTTTTTATAGGACCAAATACTACAGACTATGGAGTGGCGGTCTCAGCAATCCTAAAATGTTGATAAGACTGACAGTTACTTGGAATCAGTTGGTTGTAGGGATCGTCGTGGGAGGATATTCGGACTAGCTTCATTTGCAAATACTTGTTATTCGCAATCCTCCACGTTGAGTACAGTAGCATCTACTAGGCAGTCTAACAAGGTGGATGCGCTTGAGAGCACAGTGAAGACATTGTCTACCCAGTTGCAACAGACGTGGAAATAGATGAGTTAGATGCACGAGACGATAGCAGCGCAACAAGAAGCGTTAGATTTATACGCTCAGATGCATTAGGAGATCGATGAACTGAAGGGCAAGGACAGCAGGCCACCGCACCTACCAGATGATCCACTTGCTTCTGATCAGTAGTATAGTATTGGTCATTTACTTTGTATTATAGATATTATTGTAATGTAACGTTTTTATTATTAATTAAGATATTTTAATTTATATTCATTCATTAAAATTTTTATTTAATTATTTATATCTAATTAAATATATATTATTAATAAAATTGTAAGACAATTATAATTTAAATATAATGGAAATATATATTTTTTAAAAAATTTAATAAAAATCTTACCGACGGAAATATGCAAGATTTTCGTCTGTAACTGTCTAAATACAATACCGACGAAAAGTATTTTTTGTCGGTAATATTTGCTAATTTACCGACGGACAATCTTACCGTCGGTAAGTTTACTGACTGTATTAGAAACATTTCGATGCTAAATTTACATACGGGTAAGACACCGGTCGGTAAATTTAGCGACGGAATAAATCAAACTGTCGGTAACTTTTCCGTTGATGTTACCGACGGTTTATCTTTTCGGTAGGTAATTTTACCGACAGTAGGCACATGTTCTGTTGGTAAATTTAGCTACGGCCGAATCTCGGACGTTTTTGACTGTCGGTTTATTCCGTTGGTAATTTGGATACTGACGGAATATTTCTCGATTCTGTCGGTAATTTCCGTTTGTAATTCACTATTTTCTTGTAGTGTTTTGTGGGAAAAATAGCCCGTTGGGCAAAATAGCCCATTGGTACGGTCCCTCGATGCCTTCATTAGGAATAAAAGCCTGTTAGCATACCTTCAATGGGTAAAACAGCCCATTAGCACAGTCGTTATGCTTCTTCGGTGGGCAAAATAGCCCATTGGCACAGTCGCTAGGCACCTTTGGTGGGAAAAACAACATATTGGGCACCTTCGATGGATAAAACAACATGATGGCACGGTCACTCTGCCCCTTTGATGGGAAAAACAACCCATTGGGCACCTTTGTTGGGAAAATAGCCCTTTGGCAAGGTCGCTAGGCACATTTGGCAAGGTCACTAAGCTCTTGGCACTGTTGGCACTGTCGCTAGGCACCTTGGGTGGGCAAAACATCCCAATGGGACAGTCGTTAGACACTATTGGCACGACCACTAGGCACCCTCTGTGGGTAAAACACCCTTTTGGCAAAGTCGTTAGGCAACCTTAGTGGGCCAAACATCTCGATGGCAGGGTCACTAGGCACCCTCATTAGGCAAAACAGCCTGTTGGCACGGTCGCTAGGCATATTGGCGGCCAAAACATCCTAATGGGACAGTCTCTAGGCACCCTCGGTGGGCAAAACAACTCATTGGCACGGCTGCTACGCACCGTTGATGGATAAAATAGCCCGTTAGCACGGTCATTAGGCACCCTCGATGGGTAAAACATCTCATTGATATAGTCACTAGGTACGCTCCGTGGGCAAAACAGTCTGTTGGCACGGTTGCTAGGCAGCCTCCGTGGGCAAAACACTCTGTTAGCATGGTCGTTAGGCATCCTCTGTGTGCAAAACAGGCTATTAGAATGGTCACTAGGCACCATATGTGGGTAAAACGTCCCAACAGGACGATCGCTAGGAACCCTCGATGTGAAAAATAACCCCTTGGCACGGTAGCAAGGCACCGTTAGTGGGTAAAAGATCGTTAGTAAGGTCGCTAGGCCCCTTCAATGGGCAAAACAGCCTGTTGCCATGTTTGTCAGACACCATGGGTGGAAGAACAGTTAGTTGGGAACCTTTGGTGGTCAAAAAACCCGTTTGCACAATGGCTAGGCACACTCAATGGGGAAAACAACCCGTTGGTATGGTCACTAGGCACCTTCGGTGGTGAAACAGCCTATTGGCTCGGTGGCTAGACACCTTCAGTCAGAAAAACAACTCGTTGGGCACCTTTGCCAGATAAAACAACCCATTGGCACAGTTGTTAGGCATCTTTGGTGGGAAAAGCAGCTTGTTGGCACACCTTAAGTGGGAAAATAGTTCATTGGCATGGTCGCTAGGCACCATCAGTGGGTAAAACAACCCATTAGCTACCTTTGATGGGTAAAATAGCCCATTGTCACAGTCGCTAGACACCTTTGGTGTGCAAAACAGTACATTGACATGGATGCTAGGCACACTCAGTGTGCAAAATGGCCCCTTGGCACTCTCGTTAGGCACCCTTAGTGGGCAAAACAGTCTGTTGGTATGGTCGCTAGGCACTTTTGGTGGGCAAAACATCCCATTGGGACGATCGCTAGGTACCCTCGGTAGGGAAAACAACCTATTGGCAGGGTCGCTAGGCACCTTTAGTAGGCAAAACAGCCCATTGCGCGGTCGCTATGCACCTTCGATGGGCAAAACAACCTGTTGGCACATTCTCTAGGAACCTTTGATGGAAAAATAACCAATTGAGGACCTTTGGTGTACAAAACAGTCCATTGGCATGGTGGCTAGTCACCTTGGTAGGCAAAACAACCTGTTAGCATGGCCTTTTGGCACCTTCAATGGGTAAAATAACTCGTTGGCACATTTTTGACGGGCAAAACATCCTATTGGTATGATCTCTAGGCACCTTTTGTGGGAAAAATAGCCCTTCAAGCACCTTCGTTGGGTAAAACACCTAGTTGGCATGCTCGCTAAGTACCCTCGGTGGGCAAGACAGCCCTTAGGATGAACCTTAGTAGGGTCGCTAGGCACCATCAGAGGGCAAACTAACCCGTTGGGCACCTTCGGTATGGAAGACAGCCCGTTGGCACGGTTGCTAGGCACCCTTAGTGGGAAAAATAGCTCATTGGCACAGTCACTAGGCACCTTGGGTGGGAAAAACAGTTCGTTAGGACGGTTGCTAAGAACGTTTGGTTGGAAAAAGAGCACATTGACACGTTTGCTAGGCACTGTTGGTTGTAAAACAGCCACTTGGGCACCTTCTGTGGACAAAACAACCTACTGGCATTGTGGCTAGGCACATTCAGTGGGAAAAACAACCCATTGGCACACCCTTGGTGGGCAAAATAGGCCGTTAGCACACCTTCGATGGAAAAAACAGGTCGTTGGCGTACATTCGATGGGCAAAACAGCCCATTGGCGTAGTCACTATACTCGTTTGGTTTGCAAAACGGCCCATTGGCGCAGTCACTATACTCCTTTGGTTTGTAAAACAGCCTGTTGACACGGTCGCTAGGCTCATTAGGTAGACAAACCATCCAAATGGGACGGTCGCTAGGCACCCTTGATAAGCAAAACAACCTGTTGCCCCGCTCACTAGGCAATTTTGGTCAAAAATTAGCTAGTTGGGAACGTTCGGTGGGTACAACAGCCCGTCAGTATGGGCACCTTTTGTGCAAAAAATAGCCTATTGGGCACCTTCGGTGGGTACAAAAATTGGTTGGAAAGCTCGCTACCACCGACGGGAAAAACAACCGATTGAACGCCTTCGATGGATAAAACAGCCCATTAGCACAGTCCTTAGGCACCTTTGGCAGGTAAAATAGCCTATTGGCATAGTCGCTACATACCTTAGGTAGGCAAAATTGCCCATTGGCAAGGTCGTTAGGCACCTTTGGTGGGCAAAACTTCCCAATGAGATGGTCACTAGGCACCCTCGATGGGCAAAATAGCCTATTCACACGGTCGTTAGGCACCCTCAGTGGGTAAAACAACCCTTTCTCCCACTCGCTAGGCACCTTGGGTGGGAAAAACATCGCAATGGGACGGTCATTAGACACTCTTAGTGGGCAAAATAGCCCATTGGCATAGTCACTAGGCTTCCTCTGTAGGTAAAACAGCCTATTGGCACGGTCGCTAGGCACCCTCAGTGGGTAAAACATCTCGTTAGCACGGTCATTAGGCACCCTCATTAGGCAAAATGACCTGTTGGCATGGTCGCTAGGCACCTTGAGTGGGCAAAACATCCTAATGAGATGGTCGCTAGACACCCTCGCTGGTCAAAATAACCCGTTGGCACAGTCGTTAGGCATCCGCGGTGGGCAAAATAGCCCATTGGCATGGTCGCTAGGCACCCTCCATGGGCAAAATAGCCTGCTGGTAGAGTCACTAGGTACCCTCCGTGGGCAAAACATCCTATTAGCAGAGTCACTAGGCACCCTCAGTGGGCAAAACAGGCTATTGGTATGATCGCTAGGCACCCTCTGTGGGCAAAACATGCCAATGGGACGATTGCTAGGCACCCTCGGTAGGAAAAATAGCCCCTTGGCAAGGTCGCTAGGCACCCTTACTGGGAAAAACATCTTGCTGGCATGGTCACTAGGCACCCTCATTCGGTAAAATAGCCTGTTGGTACAGTCGCTAGGCATCTCGGGTGGCCAAAACATCCTAATGGGACAGTCGCTAGGCACCCTCGATGGGCAAAACAACCCGTTGGCATGGACTCAACATCTCGTTGGTACAGTTGTTAGGCACCCTCATTGGCCAAAATAACCTGTTGGCATGATCGCTAGGCACCTTATGTCGGCAAAGCATCCTAATGGGATGATTGTTAGGTGGGTAAAACAACCTATTGACACAGTTGCTAGGCACCCTCGGTGGGTAAAACAACCCGTTGGCACAGTCACTAGGAACCCTTTATGGGCAAAACCACTTGTTGGCACGGTCACAAGGAGCCCGCCATAGACAAAACAACCTTTTGGCATGATCCCTATGCACCCTCGATTGGCAAAACAGGTCGTTGGCACAGTCGCTAGGTGCCTTCTGTGGGCAAAAGATCCCAATGGAATGATCGCTAGGTATCCTCGGTGGGTAAAATAGCCCCTTGACACAGTCGTTAGGCACCCTTAGTGGGCAAAACAACCCTTTGGCATAGTCACTAGGCGCCTTCGGGCAAAACAACCTATTGTCATGTTTGTTAGGCACCTTTGGTGGAAAAACAACCAATTCATCACCTTGGATTCGCAAAATAGCCCGTTGGCACGGTAGCTAGGCATGCTCGATGGGGAAAACTACCCGTTGGTCACAAGACACCTTCGGTGGGTAAAATAGCCCGTTGGCATGGTGGCTAGGCACCTTCAGTGGGAAAAATAGCCCGTTGGGCACCTTGGGCAGGCAAAACATTCCATTAGCCTAGTTGCTAGGCATCTGAGATGGGAAAAACAACCAGCTGGCACATCTTTGGTGGGAAAATAGTTCGTTGGCACGGTTGCTAGGCACCATCGGTAGGTAAAATAACCTATTGGTCACCTTTGGTGGGTAAAACAGCCCGTTGCCACGGTCGGTAGGCACCTTTGGTGGGTAAAAGAACAAGTTGGCATAGTCGCTAGGCAGGCTCAGTGGGCAATATAGCCCCTTGGCACGATTGCTAGGCACCCTCAGTGGACAAAACAATCATCTAGCACGATCGCTAAGCATCTTCGATGAGAAAAATAGCCCATTAGCATACCTTCGGTGGGCAAAACAACCCGTTGGCACGGTTTCTAGGCACCATCGATGGGAAAACAACTCGTTGGCCACCTTTGGTGGGTAAAATAGCCCGTTGCCATTGTCACTAGGCACCTTTGTTGGGCAAAACAACATGTTGGCAGGGTCGCTAGGCACACTCGGTGGGCAAAATAGCCGATTGGCACGGTCACCCTCAGTAGCCAAAATAGCCCGTTAGCACGGTCACTAGGCACCCTCAGTGGGCAAAACAGCCCATTGGCACGGTCATTAAGCACCCTCAGTGGGCAAAATAGCCTATTGGCACGGTCGCTAGGCACTTTTGGTGGGCAAAACATCCCAACGGGATAGTCACTAGGCACCCTTGGAGTTTAAAACAGCTTGTTAAAATGATCGCTAGGCACCTTCGGTATGCAAAACATCCCTATGGCACGGTCGCTAGGCACCCTCGATGGAAAAAATGGTCACTGGACACCCTCAGTGGGCAAAACAGCTCGTTGGCATGGTGGCTAGGCACCTTGGGTGGGAAAAATAGCCTGTTGGCACAGTTACTAGGCACCTTTGGTGGGTAAAACAACTCATCAACATGACTGCTAGCCCCCCTCAGTGGGAAAAACAACCCCTCGAGCACATTTCGTGGCAAAATAGAACGTTTGAATAGTCACTAGGCACCTTCGGTGGGAAAAACAGAAGCTTAGGCACCTTCGGTGGGTAAAACAACCCATTGACAGGATCGATAGGCACTTTTAGTGGGAAAACAGCCAGTTCGAAACTTTCGATGGGCAAAAAAACTTGTTGAAATGGTCGCTAGGCACCTTTGATGGGCAAAACAGCCCATTGGCACACTCGCAGGTCACCCTCTATTAACAAAACTCCCTGTTGGCACGATCACTAGCCAACCTTAGTGTGGAAAACTCCCCATAGGCATGGTATCAAGGCATCTTCAGTGGGCAAAACAACCCGTTGGCATGTTTGCTAGGTAGCTTTGGTGGAAAAATAGCCAGTATGGTATGTGCTAAAAAACAGTCACTAGGCACATTTGGTGGGAAAAACGGCTCGTTTACACGATCGCTAAATACCATAAGTGTGCAAAGCAGCCAATTGGCATTGGTGGGCCAAATAGCCCATTGGTCCAGTCGTTAGGCACTTTTGGTGGGCAAAATAGCCTTTTGACGAGGTCGCTAGGCAACTTTTGTGGGAAAAACAGTCCGTTGCCCACTGAAACAGCTCAGTGGCATAGGTTCTAGGTAACTTCAGCGGGAAAAATGACCGGTTGGCACACTATCGGTGGGCACAACAGTCCGTTGGCCCAGTCACTAGGCAAATTCAGTGGAAAAACGGCCCGTTGCCACACTTTCAGTGGGAAAAATAGCCCATTAGCACACCTTCAGTGTGTAAAACAACCCGTTGGTACGGTCACTAGGCATATTTTGTGGGAAAAACAACCCATTGGACACCTTCGGTGCATAAAAAATCCCGTTGGCATGGTGACTAGGCACCTTCAGTGGGAAAAACGGCCTGTTGGGCACCTTCGATGGAGAAAATAGCCCATTGGCATGGTCAGTAGGCATCTTTAATGGGAAAAACAGCCCGTTGGCACACCGTCAGTGGGCAAAACAGTGCGTTATCATGGTTGCTAGGCACCATTGGTGGGCAAAAAACTCGTTGGCCACCTTCGATGGGTAAACCAGCCTGTTGCAATGGTCGCCAGGCACTTTCAATCGACAAAACAGCCCTTTGGCACAATTGGTAGGCATCTTTGATGGAAAAATAGCCCGTTGGTGCACCTTTAGTGGGCAAAATAGTCTGTTGGCACGGTTGCTAGGCACTATCGATGGGCAAAACAACCCGTTGGCCACCTTTAATGGGCAAAATAGGACGTTGACATGGTCGCTAGGCTCACTCGATGGGCAAAATAGCTAGTTGGCATGGTCACTAGGCACCCTCTGTAGGCGAAACAGCCCATTGGCATGGTCGCTAGACCCTTCTGTGGGAAAAAAGCCCCTTGGGCACCTTTTGTGGGCAAAACAGCCCGTTGGAACGGTCGCTAGACACCTTTGGTGGGAAAAACAGTTCAGTGGGTACCTTCGGTGGGTAAAACAACCCAATGACATGATTGTTAGGCACTTTTAGTGGGAAAAACAACTAGTTGGGTGCCTTCGATGGGCAAAACAACCCATTGGCATGGTAGCTAGGCACCCTCGACAGGCAAAATAGCCTTTGCCATGATCGGTAGGCACCTTAGGTGGGCAAAACAGCCCATTGGGACAATTTCTAGGCACTCCAAGTGGGTAAAACAGCCCGTTGTCTAGATAGCTAGGAACCCTTTCTAGGAAAAACATCTCGTTGGGTACCTTTGGTGGGAAAACCGGCTCATTGGCACGGTCACTAGGCACCTTTAGTGGGCAAAACAACTTGTTAGCATGACCTTTAGGCCACTTCGCTGCAAAAAACAGTCCATTGGGCACCTTCGATGGAAAAAACAACTCATTGGCACGGTCACTAAGCAACTTTGGTGGGAAAATAGCCCGTTGGACACCTTCGATGGGTAAAAATGGTGGTTGGCACGGTCGCTAGGCACCTTCGGAGGAAAAACATCCGGTTGGCACGGTTTTTAGTCACTCTCAATGGGAAAAACAGCTCGTTGGGCACCTTGGGTGGGTTAAACAGCTCATTGGCAAGGATGCTAGGCACCTTCGATGGGAAAAACAATGCACTGGGCTCCTTCGGTGGGCAAAATAGTCCGTTGGGACGGACGCTAGGAAACTTCAGTGTCAAAAAGAGTCCGTTGGCAGACCCTCAGTGGGCAAAACAGTCCGTTGGCATAATCACTAGGCACATTCAGTGGAAAAAATGGCCCATTGGTGCACCTTCTATAGGCAAAACAAGTCATTGGCACACCTTCGTTCGGCAAAAGAGTCCATTGGTACGATCGCTAGGCACCTTCAGTGGGAAAAAAAGCCCGGTGGGCACCTTCGAGGGGTAAAATAGCCCATTCGCACAGTTTTTAGGCACCATTGGTGGGCAAAGCAACCTGTTGGCACGACTGCTAGGCCCGTTCAGTGGGAAAAACAACCCTTTGGGCACCTTTCGTGGGCAAAATAGCCCATTGGAACGAGCGCTAGGCAGCTTCGGTGGGAAAAACAGCTCGTTGGGCACCTTAGGTGGGTGAAAACATGATCGTTAGGCACTTTTAGTGGGAAAAATAGCTAGTTGGGCGCCTTCGGTGGGCAAAACAGTCCGTCGGCACAATCACAAGACACCCTCTACTGGCAAAACTCCTCATTGGCACGGTCGCTAGGCAACCTCGATGGGCAAAACTCCCTGTAGGCACAGTCACTGGGCACCTCGGGTGGGCAAAATAGGCAGTTGACACGATCGCTAGGCACCTTCAGTAGGCAAAACAACCCATTGGCACATTCACTAGGCACCTTCGATGGGAAAACAGCTAGTTGGGCACCTTCGGTGGGAAAAATAGCCAGTTGATGCAGTGGCTAGGAATCTTTAATTGGAAAATAGCCCATTGGCAAGGTCGCTAGGCACCTTCAATGGGAAAAATAGCCCGTTGGGCAACTTTGGGGGGCAAAATAGCCCGTTGACACAGTCGCTAGGCACCATTGGTGAGCAAAACAATCCATTGGGGCGACCGCTAGGCCCCTTCGATGGGAAAAATAGCCCTTTGAGCCCCATTTGTAAGCAAAACAACCCATTGGAACGATCGCTAGGCAGCTTTGATGGGAAAAACAGCTTGTTGGGCACCTTCGGCAGGTAAAACAACCCATTAACATGGTTGTTAGGCACTTTTAGTGGGAAAAACAGCTAGTTGGGTGCCTTTGGTGGGCAAAACAGTCCGTCGGCACAATCGCAAGGCACCCTCTACTGGCAAAACTCCCCATTGGCAAGGTCGCTAGGCAACCTCGATGGGCAAAACTCCCCATAGGCACGGTCGTTAGGCACCTTGGGTGGGCAAAACAGCCCGTTGACATGGTCACTAGGCACCTTCAATGGGCAAAATAACCCGTTGGCACATTCACTAGGCACCTTTGGTGGGAAAATAGCTAGTTAGGCACCTTCGATGGGAAAAATAGCCGGTTGACGTAGTGGCTAGGCATTTTTAATGGGAAAAATAACCCATTGGCATGGTCGTTAGGCACCTTCAGTGGAAAAAACAGGTCGTTGGCATACCTATGGTGGATAAAATAGCCCATTGACACGGTTGCTATGCTCCTTTTCTGGTCAAAACAACCTATTGGTAAGGTCGCTAGGCACCTTCGGTGGGAACAATGATCCGTTGGGCACCTTCGGGGGTTAAAACAACCTATTGACACAGTCGCTAGGCACTATTGGCAGGCAAAACAACCCGTTGGCACAACCACTAGGCCCCTTTGGCAGGAAAAACTACCCCTTGGGCACCTTTCTTAGGCAAAACAACCTGTTGGAACAGCCGCTAGGCACCTTCGGTAGGTAAACAACCCGTTGGGCACCTTCGGTGGGTAAAACAACCCAATGACACAGTCGCTAGGCACTTTTAGTGGGAAAACAACCAATTAGGCACCTCTGGTGGGCAAAAAAACCAGTTCGAATGGTCACTAGGCACCTTTGGTGGGCAAAACTGCCCATTGGCACAGTCGCAAAGCGCCCTCTATTGGCAAAACTCCCTATTGGTACAGTCACAAGGCAACCTCGATGGGCAAAACTCCCCGTAGGCACAGTCGCTAGGCACTTCGGATCGGCTAAACCGCTCGTTGGCATCGTCGTTAGGCACCTTCAATGGGCAAAACAACCCGCTAGCATGTTCGCCATTATAAGAAATAGTGAGTTAGCGACGGAAAATACTGACGGAAATGACAAATATTCCGTCGGTATTTAACATTACCTACGGAATATACCGACGGACAAAAACGTCGTAAATTTGACCGTAGCTAAACTTATCGATGGTAAAGAAACTTTCCGTCGGTAAGTTTACTGACGGAATAATATCATCGTCGGTAATTTCAACTAAAAAGTTACCGACTGTCAGACATTTAAGTTAATTTTCCAACGGTAATTTTACCGACGATAAGTTGCTAAACTATATGTAAATTTAGCATCAGAATGTTTTTAATACCGTCGGTAAAGTTACCAACGGTAACGTTGTGTCCGTCTGTAAATAAGTTTACTCATTACCGGCAGATCATATTGTCCGTCGGTATAGTGTATAGACATTTACCGACAAAAATTATGAATGTTTCCTTCAGTAAAATTTTTGATTAAATTTTTTAAAATATATATTTTCATTATATTTAAATTATAACCGTCAGAAAATTTTATTAATAATATATATTTAATTAGATATAAATAATTAAATAAAAATTTTGATTAATGATTAAAAAATAAAATATCTTAATTAATAATAAAAACGTTACAATGTAAATAATAATATCTTTACTACAAAGTAAATGACCAATACTATACTACTGATCAGGAGCTAGTGGATCGTCTGGTAGGTGCGGTGACCTGGTGCCCTTGCCTTTCAATTAATCGATCTCTCGAAGGAGCTGAACTTATAGATCCAACGACTGTTGTTATGCTACTATCGTTTGTTGTTGCGCAACCATCGTCTATTGTTGCGCAACCATCGACTCTTGCAACTGACACACCTCTTCCAACGTCTGTTACAACTGAGTGGATAATGTCTGCACTGTGCTCTCAAGCGCCTCCACTTTGTTGGACCGCCTTGTAGATGCTGCTGTACTTGACATGGAAGACTGCAAATAACAAGTATTCACAAATGATCCTAGTCTGAATATCCTCATACTACGATCCTTACCACCAATTGCTTCCAAGTAAGTGTCAGCCTCATCAACATTTTCGGATTGCTGAGACCGCCGCTCAATAATTTGCTATATTTGGTCCTATCAAAAAGCAATGTTATATATTCATAAGTGATAATGATGAAGAATATTATTAATATTAAATCATAATTTTCACTTACATTCACTTCTCTACAACGTTCATTGACGAATGTCACCCCGTCATGCTTCTTAGTATGACTATGCAAAAACAGTTGACGGGGTGTAGGTGCCACGCCCAAAGACTTTTCCTTGCATAGGAATAAAATGTCAATTATAACTAAAATAGATTTTATAAAGCAAATTCAATGAAAATAAAGCAATCAATTAAAATAGATACTTATAAGTCTTTCTGCATGCTCGTAGTGGGTAATAGAACCTCCCGTATGTACGGGAAGACTCTCTCCCTCGGGTCCTCCATGTCTGTTGGCCGAATTACGCTGTGAAATCGACATCGCCGCAGGTGATGTCCAATACCTCAGCCAACGACTCCAAATGTCGTTAGAAATATAAGGCAGTCGTACAGCCCCCCTGTATATCGTACTAACGAAATCGTGATATCGTGTACGCGCTTTCAACTCCATACTCGATATACGATCTCGTCCAATTGAGGATCCTAAAAAAATTATTTCTGTAACAAAAGGAAACATATTTGATAAATATTTTTATGTAATAATAGTTATCAAATTAATGTAAAAAATTAATATGAAAAAAGAAATAATTAATTATATCATACCTCAAACTCATGATAGTAAAATTCTTTTGTGGCCTAAGAGATATTCTTCCAACAATAACCCTCAGGATCAATCTTTCCCTTAAATTTTGATGTCATATTCCTCGAAGAGGGTCCAGATAGAACAAACCTATAATATAAAAACAAATAAATTTATATCATTTTTAAAATTGTAACATATAACTTAATTATAACATATAATGGTAAATG
>JANQBM010735411.1:0-14793 GCA_025594535.1 Erythroxylum domingense | reverse complement strand
CTTACTTATACTTTATCACATAAGGAAAAGTTTCAATGAACTCCGTCCATCCAGCATGTCTCTTGTTCAACTTACCTTGCCCCCTCAAATACTTTAAGGACTCATGATCAGTATGAATCACAAACTCCTTAGGCCATAGGTAATGTTGCCAAGTCTCTAAAGCTCTAACAAGTGCATAAAGCTCTTTGTCGTATGTAGGGTAGTTCAATGAAACACCACCAAGCTTCTCACTAAAATAGACTATAGGATGCCTATCTTGCATCAAAACAGCTCCAATACCTAGCCCTGATGCATCACACTCAATCTCAAAATTTTTAGTACAGTTAGGTAGTGCTAAAATAGGTACTAAACATAAATTATCTTTAATAGTATTAAAAGCATTCTCTTGAGATTTAACCCAAGGGAATCCCACATTCTTTTTCACAATCTCAGTCAATAAAGCAATTATAGTGGTAAAATCTTTGACAAATCTCCTGTAGAAACTAGCCAACCCATGGATAGATCTTACCTTAGTAATGGAAGTAGGTTTCGGCCAATCTCTAATAACCTTGATTTTTTCCTCATCAACCTCTATACATTTTGCACTAACAACATAACCAAGAAACACAACTTTATCCATGCAAAAATTACACTTATCAAAGTTAGCAAATAATTTTTCTTTCCTCAAAACAGTAAGTACACATCTTAAATGTTCAATATGGTCATCCAAACACTAGCTATAAATCATAATATCATCAAAGTATACCACAACAAACTTACCAATGAAGGTTCTCAAAACAAGTTTCATCAATCTCATAAAAGTGCTAGGTGCATTAGTCAACCCAAAAGGCATAACTAACCACTCATACAAACCATAATTTGTTTTAAAAGTTATTTTCCATTCATCACCTTCTTTCATTCTAATTTGGTGGTAACCACTTTTTAGATCAATCTTGGTAAACAAACAAGATCCATTCAATTCATCAAACATATCATCTAATTTAGGAATGGGATGTCTATACTTTACCGTTATGTTGTTCACAACCCAACAAGCAATACACATTCTCCAAGTCCCATCCTTCTTAGGTACTAATAAAACTGGAATAGCACATGAACTCGTGCTTTCCCAGATATACCCTTTGCTCATTAAATCCTCCACTTGCCTTTGAAGCTCCTTGGCCTCCTCTGGGTTGCTCCTATAGGCTGGACAGTTTGAAATGATAGCTCCAGGCACAAAGTCTATTTGATGTTCAATGCCTCTAATGGGTGGCAATCCACTAGGAATCTCACTAAGAAATACATCCTTGAATTCTTGCAGCAAGGAAACAACAAAACTGGGAAGAGAAGAGTTAGTTTCATTAGTGTTAAAATAAGATTCTTTGTACAATAATAGAATCATGGGCTGGTCGGCCAGTAAGGCTTTCCTAACCTCACTTTCCTTTGCAAAGAAACTCATCTTCTTCTTACCCTCTCTCCTATCAAGATCCTTATTTCCTCTAATTGGTTCGATCTCCACAACATTCTATCCATTAACACTAGTTTCAATCCCCACCACCTTTTCATGTTTACCCATCTTTCTACGCTTTAATTGATCCTTATAAATCTGATTGGGTGTTAATAGAACAAGGGTTATTGGTTTCCCATATTTTACAAAATTATAATGGTTCTTGAATCCATCATGGATCACTCTCCTATCAAATGGCCATAGTCTGCCCAACAATATATGGCAAGCCTGCATTGGCATAACATCACAAAGTACCTCATCACAATACTTCCCAATAGAAAAGCTAAACAAAACTTGCCTAGTTACCTAAATCTCCATACAGTCATTTAACCATTGTAATCTATAAGGTTTACGGTGTTTTATGGTAGGTAAGCTCAACTTCTCGATAAGGGATGTACTAGCAACATTGGTACAACTCCCCCCATCTATGATCATGCTACATACGTTAGACTTGATATGGAGTCTAGAGTGGAATATGTTCTCCCTTTGCTAGACAAAATCATCCACCTTGTTTTGAGCATTCAAAACACGCCTAGTTATAAAGGATAGCATTTCCCCTCCATCTACGAGTTTACTAACTCCACCATCATCACTATCATCCTCCAAAGATGGCATGTCATTACAATCATCATCGCTCTTGGTCTCCACTTCTCCATTTTCCTTCATATTCATCACTTTCTTGTTTGGACATTGAGAAGCAATATGTCCTACACCCAAACAATGAAAACACTTAATATCACGAGAACGATTAGTTTAGGTTTTAGATTTCCCTTTAGGCTTATTGGAGTCATCATCTTTAGCCTTGATACGCTCAGTTTTGAGCTTAGGCGAACTCCCAAAATTTTGATTTTACTTGTTCCAATTCTGCCTCCATGTTGAGTTAGAATTGTTGAAGTTCTTTACTGCCCCTTTTCTTTTGAGTTGTCTCTTCACCTTCATGGACATATGTACCATGTCTTCAATCTCCACATAATGTTGCAACTCCACAACATTAGCAATATCTCTATTTAGCCCATTCAAGAACCTTGCCATAGTGGCCTCACAGTCCTCCTCCACATTAGCCCGAATCATGGCTATCTCCATCCCCTTGTGGTACTCGTCCACATTATTTGACCCTTGAGTAAGGCTTTGAAGCCTTTGGAATAGATCTCTATAGTAGTGGCTAGGTACGAACCTCCTCCTCATGAGAGCCTTCAAATCATCCCAACTATCAATAGGCCTCTCTAGGTTTCTCCTCTTACTAGTCACTAGTTGATCCTACCATATAAGAGCATAGTCTTTAAACTCCACAATAACAAGCTTTACCTTCTTTTCCTCTGAATAATTATGGCAATCAAAGATCAAATCAATTTTTTCTCCAAATCTAGATAAACTTCAAGATCATTCCTACTTTGGAATGGTGGTATCTTCATCTTAATGCTCCCTAATTTTTTGTCCACCATATCCTTTCCTCTTTGGTTTCTAGCCACATCATCATCTCTCTCACCTAAATTTCACATATGCATCCTTCCCCTAGCTCCTCTACCTCGGCCTCTACCCATAACAGCCCCTACATAATACTCCTCATCATGCAAAATGGTCATGGCATCATCTTCTTCATAATCTAAAAATTCAGTTTGGTTCCTAGTGTTTTGGACACTCCTTGGTTGCCTCCTATGCTTGTTAGCTTCAAGGGAATCCATTATGTCCTTCATCTCCTCAAACAAGAAGTCACATGGATTGAATCATGAACTTGAGATCACCATCCATGCTTGTAGAAGTCTCATTGGTAGTACTTTCCTCTTGCTTAGACATGATAAAAATAGCAAATGAATATTAGTAAACAAGGAAAAAAAACCTTACTCACTCCCTTATTGCATACACTCAAAGAATGACACTCCACTCATGTTTCACTCTTCTTGGCTTTTTCCCGATGTTAATCTCAATCACTCTTGCCTTTTTCTACTCTTTTTTTCTCTATCAAGTTCTTTAATTTTCAAATAATCTAAACAATGTGTTAGTTCACTAAATATAATCAAGAACTGGTTTTTTTTGTAGAAGAAAAGGTTGAAAAAGTTTAGAAAAAGAACAAAAGAATGTTAAAAGAAGAAAAACACTTAACTTTCTTGAACTTCTTGACACTTTCTTACACTTTCATGGAGTTTCTAGCACTTTTCTTTCACTTTCTTTTCTTTTCTTTTCTTTTCTTTTTTATTTTTTTATTATACAAGAACCATAATCTTTGAAGAACAAGGTGTCTTGAACTATATTGAATGAAAAACAAAGAAACAAGATGAACTAAAAAAAGAGAAAAAAAACTAAAAAAATCATATCTTTTTTGGGTGGGATGGATAGGTGTGGTTGGTTGGTATGTTTTAGGGTATGAGGGGGAAAATTTTCATGGTTTTATCGTATGGGGTGTGCCAAAATAGAAACAAAAGATAGATATCCAAAACAAGATGTTAAGGGTGAATCTTGAATTCGAAGGATAGAAGATATGGCTTAGGATGGCTCTGATTACCAAATGATGTGAACCCAATAGAGATGAACCCTAGAAAACCCACAAGAATCTGATTATATCATCCCAAGAAACCCAAACACAAATCTACTTTTGATATACCTGGACCTTTTTTCTAAAAAGACAAGAACCTTGGTATAAAGAACCTACAACCAAGAAACAATGAAACCAAAAACTTAAACTATATTAAAGTCTAAACCCAAGGAATACAAAAACTTAAATGAAGGTTATAATGGAAGTGCTGTGAATGCCACAAAGAAAGGATTTCTTTGATAAGTTCTAGGTTTGTTCTTTTAAGAACTCAAGGAGTAAACTCTCTCTCTATTTTTCCAATTGAATAATTTGAATTCCTTTTTTTCATAATGAACGTCCAAGACCTTATAAATACTAATTCTAATACAACTCTAAGAAACAAGGTCATAATAAATCTGATTTGACCAAGTCTCTAATTTTCGAATCTGATATGTATCACACCAATCCTAGTACATGTTGGATTTTAAGACAAGATAAACCTAATATGAATTTAACAAACTAATCATACTTGTAGCAAAAGTCTAAGTCATGCCAATCCCACTTGGAATAGGATTGTAAGAATTAATTACAATTCAAACTCTAACTAATCAAATCTGATCTAAAGACATCTAATCATATTTAAACACAACCAAAGCCTCCCTAACATATAATTTTGGTCATACTAACAAAATATAACCAAATAAACCAATACTTGAGTCTTGAAAATGATTCATGGCCCAAACATGTAAACTTTAAAAATATGTGTAAGAATGCACAGCCCAAACATGTAATCTTTAAGCTTGGTTTAGTCTTCCACAACCTTGATACAATGGATGAAGATTGGATCTCCCTCTTCCAAGCCTAACTTGAATGGATTGTTCTTGCATGGTGAATACTTCAATTCGGTCCAATTGTCCAAATCTTCCTAAGTTTTGTGCACCAATCCTTGCATGGCTTCCTTGATCCTCATGGATCTTGATCTTGTGATTGGCCCATACATATAATGGGTCATTGGCAGTAATTTGTCCACCTATAGCAGCATGCTTCCACTTGAATCTTCATGTAATCCTTCATCCATGGCAACAAGCTTCCATCAAGAATATGTTGACCTTGGTTCTCATCAAACTAACTCTGTCAATTTCCCATATACTACCTCTCTACATCATGCTACTTTTATGGCTCCATTTCTAGGTCTATATAGGGATATGTTTCGAGAAAATTGTAGTATCCCATCTCTCGAATTGTTTTAAATTTTAAAGTGTTAGACTATTGAGTCATATGAGTAACAAAATTGGTACATTTATGACATGATTTTATAATTGTATTTAAATACAGAATATTAACATACACACATGAATTATGAATTAGAAAAATTGCATTCAATTGACATATTCTGTGGTATGAAACTAAGATGAATGTAATAAATGACTGAGCATAATGAATGTGATATGAATGTGCAATTCTAATGTCTTGTACTTTGGTTTACCAATGACAAGAATTGATGGATTATAATTAACAAGTTGGAATTAATTGTTACAATTACAAGAATGACGAATTAATATGTATAGACTAGGAAAAATGTCAAGTAGCAAGACAAATTGACAAATGGTAGTAGAAATAAGTGACACGTGGTAATAAGATTTATGGACAAAGGGTTTAGACAATTAGGTGACAAATGGCATGGAGATTGAGAGACAAATGGACTAGTTATTAAGTGAGTTATGGAACCATAAGAAGAAGGCATGTGGCAAGTGACAAGTGTCATAACACTTGCTACACACCTTAACCCACAATATATACATGGAAACTATCTTTCATTCTACTTTCACTAGATGCTCTCATCTTCTTTTTTATTCTCTCAAATTTACGACACTCTCACCATCACACCCATGACCTTAAGTTGTTAAAATCCTACACTAGCCACTCCAATATTTTGCTATCTACTTCTTCTTGATGAAACCCATTTCTTTTTCCATTTGAAGATTTAAAGAAGTTTTGGAGTTAAACAAGTAAGTAAGTTATTGTTCCTCATGGCTTGTTTTAATAGAAGCATTTAAGATGATTAATTTGGGATAGATTGATGGTGTTAATGGTGTATGAAGAGTACTAGAAAGTTTATGAACAAATGTATACGTTTATGTTTTGTTTTTGTATAAATGATAAACAATAGTTCATGTATTGTTATATAGATGATTTTGAGTTAGAATTGAGGTGAAAATGATGAGGAATTGAAGTAGAAATGATGAACTATGTATAAGATGCTTTGAGTTGTTAAGAACGAGTTAAAATATGGAAAAACATTAAAGGAAAATGATGGAAAATTCACGAATTACCTGTCCCACGATCATGGGAAGTCCTTCATGATCATGGGAAATACATAGGTGATGAAATGTTCGGATGACATATCCCACGATCGTGGGAAAGGCCTTGAATGTGCACTCTTCTCTTTTATGTGATTGATGAATCAGCTAATGATACGTTCTTTTATTTTGATGTATTTTAATTTGATTGAGGCTTGAATTGGACCTAGTTTGATGCTTCATTAATGGGTTAAAGGCTTGATAAGTTTAAGTTGTTAATTGAGGTTATAACATAAGGAACGGATTGTTTGATATCAAAGTATCAAAATCTAGAAAATTAGGAGTCATATAGGAATGAAAGTGTTCTTAAGAATACAATTGTGATCCAAAGGATTGGTAAATGTTTGATTGATGGATTTAGAATAAATCAAGCTTACTTAAGGTATATGCCTAATTGCAAAATGGAACTATACAAGTTATAAAGTGAATGATCTAAAAGTGTATAAGTTCAGTCAAGATCTTTGTATATGAATACATACCTGAAAATTCAATTGAGCATATATACATCTGTGTATGAAATATATATACATCATATGATTGACAACTTAATGATGTATGAAATATATGTGTATTGCATAAAGATGAATACACAAGATTGAACGTTAGCATCTAGACATTGTCAGATTGTTAATGTAATAGCTTATCCGGAGCGTAATATTAGTCAACCTAGATGTTTCTCACTATGATTGATTTTTTTCTGTTTATATGTTAGATATTGAACTATTAATGATCTAGTTGTGATAATTCTTGACTTTTATGGTCGAAGGAGTTTGATAATTGAGATCTTATTGGAAGTGTTTCACAATTGAACGTGAATTGGGAAAAATATATGTACTCAACAAAATGCTGAATGCTGGACCTAGGTTTGATGAATATGAAGTATTAATGTGTCTGAAATGAATGAAAGTTATTTGATGCATTTCATTACATTAATATGTATGATCAGATAAAAGAGTTGTGACCAGAGTGGCCAGTGAAAAGGAGCTTAAAGCTCATAAATGTGCTTAAAGAGCTACAGGTTTAATGATTAACGAACCCGGTATCTGCAATAGATACGGGATAGTTATTAATGAGCCCAGTATCTAAAACAAATATAGGATAGTTAAAAAGGTGCTCAGTCACAACAAAGTAACAATGAAAGTGGAGTCACATGTGCATTACGTATCCAAATTGATATGTGACTGAAATGAATTATTTGGACTGTTCTGAAATCAAAATGTGAAATAGTGTACACAAATTGTATTGTTGAAATACGATGAAATGTGAAGTGATGTTCAATATTTGATGATATGATTTGTCTGTGAATTATTCTTGTGTTCGATATGAGTGAGCACATTGAGGATGGTTCACTCACTAAGTTCGCAAAAATTATTAAAATTGCAATGTTATTTTTCAGGCTTAGAGGAGATCTAGATAGACTAATTGGAGTATAGCTATTGCAATGGAACATGAGTTAGTGGTCAGGATCAGTTATACCTACACATGTCTTCAGTGATTTTGTATTTGAATTGTATTTCTCAATTATTTTACAATGTATGTGTGAATTTTGTAATGTGATAATATTTATGACTGGACATGTTTGTAAATGAAATGAGCTAAAGTGAACTTGGTTTGTTTAAAAAGTGTTTGAAGTTTGAAAAATTTGTAAATAGTTGATTTGATTGTCTTAATATGCCATCCTTGTAGAGTATGTTCTCGAATATTTGTCGTTACGTTTAGCTATATGCTCTATAAGAGTAGTTTGTTACAATTTTGGTATCAAATCCTAGGCTTATTATCTTAGATAGGCATTTTTCATAATATATGTCGAGGTACATGCGTTTTAAACATGTCGTAGCATCTAGTGGCAACTGATCCCCAGTCTTAGTCGCATTTAAATAAATCACATGCATGAATATTTGTTAAACTTCTGAATTGTTAGAAACAATGAGAAGGATGATGATCTATTAGAGTATATGAAAATGAAAGTTTGTTGATATATATATTGAAATAGGAGATACTACATGGTTTGATATGATAGACAATGACTCGGTATACTTGTGTTTGGGGATATATCAGCGAATATAATATCAATATTGTGTTGTAGTTTTATACCTTTGAATTGATGTGGATATAAAGAAATTGTCATGGACTAATTGAGAAAAAATAGAGATCCAAGTAGAAATGAAAATATTTAAAGTGTACAAGAAAAATTGGAAGAAATCAAAATTTACCATGACCTTAGAGGTTGAACTTAGGACTGGAATGGTTGTTTGATTATCATATTAAGAGTTTAAGATTTAGTATAAGGTTATATCAGTGGATTTGAGATCAGAATTTCATGATAGTTACGTAACTTATAGTGTTAAATTAATGGAGAACATACTTATGGAAGATGAAATAAATGATAGCAATATATGTAAAAGACCTCAAGGTTAAGTTGATCAGTTATTATGAGTGCATATCCAATAATATGGTTACCTTGGTGAATAATGTTACGGAGCACATATGTATTATACACTTGGATATGGTATTGGGAGTGATCTATAACATATTGAATGCTCTTAAGTCATAGTCCCTATAGTTAAAATTCGAAGATGACTCAGAGTAGTGTAGTGGAAGCATGGATTTATGTGGATGTATTGAAATGATAACTACTAAAGAGAAGTAACTTTTGTATAGTCATAGAATACTCAATTGTTAACTAGAATGAATTAAGATCAAAATATCATTAGCTTAAGATATTTATTGGTGACTTTTCAAAAATAAATTTCTGGATAAGCTGGAATGATCTTAAAGGTACATACCAAAGTATAAGAGTAAATAAACATGCCTACAACTTAATTGAGTTTTAATATTTAGAACATTTTGATCATGTAAGATATGATAGTAACTAATCTTATTAAGTTATTATGAATAGTTAAAAAGCGAAGATGAACATAATTAACTGATAAGGACTACGTGAACAGTACAGATGATTGAGGAGAGAAATCTTCTTTTGATGAAGACTTTCACCAAATTATATTATGTAGACCAAATGTTCCATTTCTAGGAATGAATGAATATTGAACGAACCAAAAGTAAATATTGGAGTTGAATAGATATTAGACTTAGGCACGAGAAACTAAATATACTATAGAGAGTGCATGTGATTTGTTTGTTGTAAAGTATCCGAACTACGTTATTGGGTTCTTGGATTTGAGATGACACTATTGTTATTGCTAGAGAAACTTAGGTTCACAATGTATTCTATGCTAGTATGTTCAGGAGGTACAAGTTAGATTTGAAGTATGTGTTACCAGCTCAGTAAGTTAAGATTGCAAATAATTTGAATTATGTGGAGAAACCAGTAAAAATGGTCAAACATCAGGATAAGCTGTTAAGGAATTTGAGGAAAACTAATGATTGGAGAAAATCATTCGAGAGAAGAAGTCAACTGGGAGACTAAGAAAAATATAAGACAACATTACCCCATCTGTGGAATCAGTTAGTTAAGAATTTTAAGGACGAAATGTCTTAAAGAGGGAGAGAATTGTAGTATCCTATCTCTCGAATTGTTGAAAGATTTAAAATGTTAGACTACTAAGTAACATGAGTAACAAAATTGGTACATTTATGATATGATTTTATAATTGTATTTAAATGCATAATATTAGCATACACACGTGAATTATGAATTAGACAAATTTCACTCAATTAACATATTTCGGGGTATGAAACTAAGATGAATGTGATAAACGACTCAGCATAATAAGTGTGATATGAACGTGCAATTCCAATGTCTTGTACTTTAGTTTACCAATGAAAAAAAGTGATGGATTATAATTAACAACTAGGAATTAATTGTTACAATTGTGAGATTGATGAATTAATATGTACATTTGGACTATGAAAAATGCTAAGTGGCAAGACAAGTTAACAAATGGTAGTAGAAATAAGTGACACGTGGTAGTAGGATTTAGGGACAAGTTTAGATAATTGGGTGGTAAATGGTATGGAGATTGAGAGACAAATGGGCTAGTTACTGAGTAACTTATGGAACCATAAGAAGAAGGCATGTGGCTAGTGACAAGTGTCACAACACTTGCCACACACCTTAACCCATGACCTATATATGGAAAGACCATCTTTCATTCTACTTTTCACTATATGCTCTCATCTTCTTCTTTATTCTCTCAAATTTTTGACACTCTCACCTTCACACCCATGACCTTGAATTGTTTAAATCCTATACTAGCCACTCTAATATTATGTTATCTTCTTCTTCTTAATGAAACCTATTTCTATTTCCATCTTATTCTTGAATATGGTGATGATCGTATAAGCTTGGAAGGGCTAGGTTATTTGATGATTTGAAGAAGCTTTGGAGTTAAACAAGTAAGTAAGATATTGTTTTTCTTGGCTTGTTTTAATATAAGCATTTAAGATGATTAATTTGGGATAGATTGACGGTGTTAATGGTGTATGAAGAGTGCTGGAAAGTTGATGAACAAATGTATATGCTTATGTTCTATTTTTATATAAATGATAAACAATAGTCTATGTATTGTTATATGGATGATTTTAAGTTATAATTGAGGTGAAATTGATGAGGAATTGGAACTATGCATAATTTGTTTTAAACTGTTAAGAAAGAGTTAAAATATGGAAAAACATTGAAGGAAAAGGTTGGGAAATTCACAAATTACCTATCCCACGATCGTGGGAAGTCCTCCACGATCGTGGGAAGTCCTCCATGATCGTGGGAAATGCATGGATGATGAAATGTTTGGATGACACATCCTACGATCATGGGAAAGGCCTTAGATGTACATTCTTCTCTTTTATATGATTGATGAACCAACTAATGATAAGTTACTTTACTTTAATGCATTTTGACTTGATTGAGGCTTGAATTGAACCTAGATTGATGCTTGATTAATGGGTTAAATGTTTGATAAGTTTAAGTTGTTAATTAAGGTTATAACAAAGGGAATGGGTTATTTGATATCAAAGTATCAAAATCTCAAAAATTAAGAGTGATATAGGAATGAAGGTGTTCCTAAGAATACAATTGTGATCCAAAGAATATGAGAAATGTGAATTGTCTATAAACGAATGAGAATTTGGATATTGTGTGAGATAAAGGATTGGTGAATGTTTGATTGATGGATTTAGAATAAATCAAGCTTACTTAAGGTATAAGCCTAATTGTAAAATGGAAGTATACAAGCTATAAAGTGAATGATCTAAAAGTGTATAAGTTTAGTCAAAATCTTTATTTATGAATACATACCCAAAAAGTCAATTAAGCATACATTGAAACATGATATATATATTACATGTGAATGATTGAATGATCATATGATTGACAACTTAATGATGTATGAAATATGTGTGTAGTACATGAAGATGAATACACAAAATTGAACGTCAGCATCAAGACGTTGTCAGACCATCAAGGTAATAGCTTATTTGGAGCGTACTATGAGTCAACCTAGATGTTTCTCACTATAATTGATTTATTTCTGCTTATATGTCAGATATTGAACAGTTAATGAACTTATTGATATAATTTTAGACATTTATGGTCCGAGGAGTTTGATAATTGAGATCATATTGGAAGTGTTTCATAATTGAATGTGAATCAGGAAAAATATGTGTATTCAACAAAATGTTGAATGCTAGACTTAGGTCCGATGAATATGAAATATGACTGTGTCTAAAATGAATGAAAGTTATTGAAAGCGTAATATGTGAATTGATACATTTTATTACATTGATATGCATGATTAGATAAAGGAGTTGTGACCAGGGTGGCTAGTAAAAAGGAGCTTAAAGCTTATAAATGCGCATAAAGAGCCACAGGCCCAGTGATTAATAAGCCCGGTATCCACAATGGATACAGGACAATTATTAATGAGCCGGTATCTACAACGGATATGGGAAAGTTAAAAAAGTTCTTGGTCACAACAAAGTAACAACGAAAGTGGAGTCACATGTGCATTGTATAAACAAATTGATATATGACTGAAATGAATTATTTGGACCGTTATGAAATAGAAATGTGAAATAGTGTACACAAATTGTATTTGTTGAAATATGATAAAATGTGAAGTGATGTCTAATATTTGATGATATGATTTGTCTATGAATTGGATTGTGAATTGTTCATATGTTTGATATAAGTGAGCACATCGAGGATAATTTACTTACTAAGTTCACAAAACTCATCAAAATTATAATTTTATTTTTCAGGTGCATAGGAGATCTAGATAGACTAATTGGATTATAGCTACTGCAATCGGGCATGAGTTAGTGGTCAGGATCAGTTGTACCTGCATATGTCTTCAGTAATTTTGTATCTTAATTGTATTTCTCAATTGTTGTACAATTTATATGTGAATTTTGAAATGTAATAATATTTATGACTGGACATGTTTGTAAATGAAATGAGCCAAAGTGAACACTGATTTGTTTAAAAAGTATTTGATGCTTGAAAAATTTGTAATGTGTCATCCTTGTAGAGTATGTTCTCGAATATTTATTGATATGTTCGAGTATATGCTATACAAGAGTGGTGTATTACAAAAATCATCTCTACTATCAGTCTTCAATACATTCCTCTTTCAAATGCTAATGGTATCAAAATTATTGTTCTGTCTTTGAATATTTTAACTGATGTTGCCTGTAAATAGGCTTCTTCTTTTGTTGGTTTCATTTTGGATAAGAAACTTACTTTTTTCTTAATAAACACATGGGCTAAAAACCATTGGAACAAGATGGGAATCTTTGAAGTGTTAGTTAGTAAAAACAATATGTTTATCTTCAAGTTCGACTTAGAGACTTAATGTATAAGAGAATTCATTGAAATTTGGCCATGGCATATGAGTAGCAAACCCATCTTTTTACAAACTATGTGGAAGCCATACATTAGAATGAAGAATATTAAACAAAAGCAATTTTTTATCTAGATAAATATAGACAACATCCCCTAGAGTATTAGTATATTAAAGGACTTAAACAACTATCAAGCTACAATGGAAGCCTATATGTATAAAACAGTCAATGAAAGCTATGGAAAAAATATTATATGGAAGAATTTGTATTATAATCGACATGCACTAAGAGTTGTCTTATGTGATTTCCTAATAAGGCTAAACGATAATGGCTCATTAATAGAGGATGTTATAGGCATCACCTATTTATGAAGGTCAAACTTAGGTCAACAAGTGAAAAAATGGATCTCCACAGGCAAGCTTTTTCATTAAGGTGACTATCATAAACTAATAAGACAATACTTGTCTAAGGAAGCTAATGAAACTAATGTTAAAGATCTAATGACTAACTAGGTATGGGAAACAATCATAGATCAAATAGACATAATTAATAATCATTATGATGAAGTAGAAGAGGAAAAAAGAGAAAATCGGAATATTGTTACTCCTTCTTAAGAGTAGGGTTTAAGCACACAAGACAAATAATCTCATGAAATTAAAAATGCTAATTGAGAAATGTGACTACTAATGATGGCTAACGTGTAAGCCCCTATATTATAAAAACATTCCTAAAAGGTAAACATGATTGGGGGAATTCATCTGATCATGTCAATGACTTTATTTCCATTGTCAACAGAAGATCAAATAGGAAAAACAAAGTGAAAATCTCTAAACCTACAACTTCCTCCTAATGTTATTTCTTCTCTAAAATGTAAGAGGGCTCAATAACTCCACAAAGAAATAAGTAATTTATGACTACTTACACTTTAATAAAACTTATGATGATTGGTCTTTTGGAAACCAAACTCAAGACCAAATATTAAAAAAACCTTGAATTTTTTAATAAACACTTACTAGTTATAACTAATCATATCGTCAATTTCATTTTAATGGAAAATCTGTTATTGTCTTTGATTACGATAGGATAGAAATTATTCAAGTTGACTTTATGTATTAACTTATTTACTTGAAAGTGAGGCCAATAAAGAGTAAAATATAGTATATGGTACGTTGGTTTATGTAGCAAATATGCCTTTTCTTATAACAACTCTTTGGAAAAAAACTGTAAGACTTTCATACAAGCATAGATGATCTACGATTGATCCTAGTAGATTTTAGTAACATACTCTACCCCTTTTCTAGGGAAACACCGAATTGAGAAACTAAAATGAAGATTTCAGGAATTATGCTAGCAAAATTGAGGTTACTAATGTAAGGTGTAAGGGGGAACTTTTACACATGGACCAATAAGTAAAGTGGTAGTTGGCTCATAAGGAAAAATCTTGATAGGGGACCTATTAATGATCAATGCCTTTCTAATTTTGCAAAAAACAAGCTCATCTTCATCAATTATAGGTCTTCTGGTCACTCACTAATTAAAATTCTTTATATTGTAAAGAAATAGATAAGAAAGGCTCCATTTTGATTTAACAATTTTTTAATGGGAATAGAGGACTATAAGTAGGTAGTGAATGATGGTTTGTC
>JANQBM010734878.1:0-14796 GCA_025594535.1 Erythroxylum domingense | reverse complement strand
TATTAAGTGAAGACATAATCTAGTTTAAACTAATTCTCGTAGTCTTTGTTGATTAGGGCAAGGTCTTACTAGTTTTTAATGTTGTTAACAGGTTAAATCCTTCGTCGTACTTAGGGTTACTTGTTAATTAGGGGTTATTATTAGATTGTATCTTGATAACCTAATAATAAGGTAGGATTGGTTGGGAGGACGTTCCTTTCGACTATAACTTGTCTGCAATGTTAAATTGAATAGTTATCCTAGAGTCAATGATCTATCCATATGAACTTCATACCTCGAATTACCTTTGACTGGGTTTATTTTCCATTGATTTCGAATTTTAATTATTATTGCTGTCTTGATTTCGTTTTTAATCGTTAATACTAAAAATCCCCAATTCTCACTTTATTTTTCAGTTCATAGTTTTAGTTCCGGTTAGCCTTGAGCAAGGCTAGTCTCTAGGGTTCGACCCTTCCCACCCTATTTACAGTATTCTCATTTTTTTTCGTTAGGAAGAGCAGATCTTTTATTTTTGGTGGTTTTGACACCCATCAGCTTCCCATAAGCAGTTTGTAACTGCACACTTGAAGAAGAGATGCTCATAGGTCTGCTGCTCTGTTAAACAAAAAGGGCATTAAGGATTAATATTTATATATCCGAGTTGGTCAATAGTATTTAACCATTTTTGAATTGTTAGCCATAGAAGGAATGATATCTTAGGAGGAATGCATTTATGCCAAATAATTATTGGTATAAAGGCATTTCCATATCAATATAACTTATAGTCATTTGAGACATTGTTTGGGGCTTTCCTCTTGCTTGGTTAATTTTTTTTATATAATAAAGTTTCACCCACTAGAACAAGTAAGAAGATCGTATCTCAGCTCCGACAAGGAAGAATAAATGCTTGATCTATGAGTACTGTTCATTGTTATTTCTCAATACTCTACTTTTTATGTGAGTAAGGTTTCCCCTTCGTTATTCACATACTTTCTATCTCACCTACTCGATAAAGATCGAAGAAGCTAGCTGATCCACTCCTACATTATCCTTTTTTTCTTCACAATAGTAATGAAAATGGGATTATATCCTTTAAAGTTTCAGTCTTTAATTTATGTGTGGTTTCTTAGAGAAATGTTAGCCACAGATTATATCTTTCTCAAAGTTTGGATCTTTCTTTCTTTTGTTATTTCATGAGTTCATTAGTGTTTTCATAGACCTTTTGATTTCAGTGATTCTTATCTCGGTTGCTTGGTTTTAACTCCAATTCCTGAGTTTTTTGGGTCAAAGTTTTTGGTTTAGATATTTAACCTTTATTGTCATGTTCGATTTGGAAGCCTCTGATCGGGGTTTTCATGTGACTGAAAAATGCTCCACTTTCTTTCATATTACGTCTTCTCTTAGGTTTTTTTATTTTCCATGATTTTTCTTCCTTCTTCTTCCATCTTACGTCCTGTCTGCCTATTGTGTTAAAGTGAATTTGATTTCGATTATTAGGTTTTCCTGTTGTTGCAACTGTGTTTCTTCTCCCTTTTTTTGGGTTGTGCTTTTGTTTCTTTTCTCTCTCTTTGGAATTTCTTTTTGTTTAGATCAATAAAGAAGTTGTGTATTTAGTTGCAAGTGAAAAGAGTCGAATACATTGGCTTTGTCTCTGTGTTTGTGTGGTTGTTTTTGATGGTGAACAAAAGGGTGAAGGTGGAGGGGATACTATTGCCTTATCAGGGTGGTGGGACAAGTTGAAGTTGAAGTTGAACTTGATCCAATTTATTTGTTTTTTTTTTTCACCTTCCAACTGTGATCCATCACTTAGATCAAGTTGCTTTCATTCTCCATTATGGGGTATGGCTACCACTTTCACTTGGACCTTAGAATCTTGGTGTCATTATACGTCGGTGTCAATATATGGTTGATGGTTATCAATAGCATGGTTCTAGCTCCTTGTGAGGATAGGGTACTGAGTTCCTTTTCACTTGTCATTAGACTATTGTTTTCCTTCACATATTTTCTTGTAAATGGTGAAGTGGGGCTTTCGAAATTTTAGGAGTGAGCTCGTCTCTGAATTGCCAGTATCAAGTTATGTGTTTATAAAGGCTCTGGTAACAACATCTTTATTATGATTGTTTATAAGGTTAGATGTGTATATGAATCCCCTACTCTATGTATCCTATTTGCAAGTTGGGCATCTTATTAGTAAGTTGTTAGCATTTTATTTTATTCATTGTATTTTATTTTTATTTTTATTTGTCTATTGTATTTATTAATATTATTTTTATTATTTTGTTTTAGTATTATTATTTTTAATTCTATTTTACATATTTATTGTTACTTTATTCTAATTATTTATCTATTTTTTATGTACCTAGCTACTTTATTTCTTTTTAAACTCTTCATATCACATTTGCATATGGGTCTACTTGAAACAGTTTCTCTACTCTGTAAGGGTAAAGTTATGTACTATTAGACCTCCCTATACCCTGTATTGGTGCAGGATTCAATTGGGTGTGATGATGATGATGATGAATTCTACACCAAGCCACTTCTGGTTTTTTCATTCTAACAAGCTCCCACGTGATTTTATTTAAAAGCTGGTGAATAGGTCGATCGGGCTAGAAAAGTTTATCTTGAGTGAGAGGATTAAGAGAATACTGAGGTTGTAAATGTCAAATGCTTACAGGGAATTTCCAAGTATTCCCATAGAAGAGTGACTCCATTTTTGTATGGATTAGGTGTGTTATACCCATCCTAAGAGTAGTGGGTAGGTTTATAAGGGCTCCCTGACATGTCCAATTATCAAACCGCACATATGCTCACTTCCCATTACCGATACAACATGACACTTTACCTTGGACACTATCATTCAGTTTAAGAAGTTGGTTTAAAAAGAAAAAGTGGGAAGCTTTCAGTTGCATAGCCCGAATGCTTTTACCTGTGAAAAATATTAGTGGATCCATCTGAGCCATAAGGATATTCTATCTTCTAGAATCTTCCAGGATCTCTTTAGAATAAGTGCTTGATTGGTAAGCTTTAAGTCCTCCTTCTTCCTTTTGATAACAAATGTTTGATCATTTAATTTTTACACTACCTTTAGGGATTACAATTATGGCCCGGCCCAGGATGGCCAGACCACGGGCCGATCATGGTCCGCTCGAGCTGGGCCACTGGCCAATCATGGTCTGCCTGGGCCAGGCCAAAAATAAAGGGGTTGGCCATAGCCCGGGCCACGGGCTGGCCCATTCTGGCCCATGTGGGATGCAGCCGGCCCGTGGGCTACTAGCCCTCGGCCTTGGCTCAGCCTGGCCCATTGACATGTCAAACTACCCTTAGTATTAGTACTTGACTCCATAGGAAGTCTACTCTCTAGTTAGCATTTTCTTCTTTTTTTATGTTAAGTTCAAGGTTAAAATAAGATTATGATGTTTTAACCAAAATTTAAATTAAACTTTAATGATTTAATACAAAGAAAAAGAACATTACCATTTTCCAAAAGTTTAAAAATGTTTTAAAAACTCAAACTTAAATCAAAATGCTTTATCCTAAGATCCAATCACCCAAGTTTAAGTTCAAATTGTCATAAAAATGTTTTAAAAACTCAAACTTAAATCAAAATGTTCTACTTCTACCAAATGTAGATATGTTCAACTCCTGAAGAATCTCTTTCTAAGATCTTTTGTGTCTATATATGTCTTTAAAGAGCTCTAAGCTCTCATCGCATAACATATAGATATAATTTTTCACACTGACCAGATAAGCGTACTGTAGTCCATTGCTGTTTCTGGCTTATAACAGTGGATGAGTTATTACAACAAAATAAGAAGAGTAAACATTTATTGCCCAGGTTCATAGGAAGTAGAAGATGACCTTGGAGCAAGAGTACTACTACTATCCCGATTCAAGCAAAATTTTGAGTGCATGAACTTTTAAACTAACAGAGCAAAATGGAGCTTTAACAAGATTGAACATAATGTTCCTCATTGTGTGAGCTCTAAGAAAAGAAATTGTTACATGACGTTTGAAAATTACATCAAAATTTCTTCTCTTTTCGTGATTATGATGGGAGATTTGTGGACCAAGAAGGATGTCATCCTAGATAGGTGGCACTTGTTTGCCATGCAAGGACGTCGATCATTTAGGTACTATGTTGTTAACTTGTATTGTTATGACATGTCTGATATGCTTAGCAAACCTATGAAGAGGTATAAGCAATTTATACCATTCATTGTCCTTCGCACAGATTAAACAAAACACATATATTAGTTCCATATAGAAATTCCAATGAAAGTACCAGTTCACATGATAAATAGTAGCAGTCATTGTCGATTCTGTCCCAGAGCAAACACATGGGTGGCGGAATTTGGTACGACGGAGAGTTGCTCCTTTGTGCAGTGGTAAGCGGTAACATTAACATGAAGAGTAGTATTCTGAAGAAACTATTATCGTTGAACTTTACTGCCTTAGAAATAGGAGGTGAGAAGAATCTGAGTTATTTAACTATGTGCGACCCACAAATTTTTTATTTTTGTGTTGCTGCCACATAAGATATACATATAGTATAAGACCAAAAAAAAATTAATAAATGATGATATTCGTAGGTTTTTTTAGGAGGATTGATGGACATTTTAAGTAAAGACTCTTTTGAATATTTATAATTTTACTTTTGAACACGTCGAAACTTTAAGATTTAAAATAAATTTTGGTCAAAAAAATTAAGATCTAATTTGACCTTTATGCCATATATATTTTACTTCTTCCTTTCTTTTTTTCCCCCTCATTCTTCTTTTGTTTCTTTTGCCTCTCTCTTATGGCTGTCTTTTTTCCCCTACTCCATATCATGCTCTTTTTCTCCCTTTTTGTAATATCTTTCTTAGTGTTTTAGAAATCAGATGGAGAGAAAATTTTAATATTTAAAGACTCAACTGATATTAAATCATTATAAAACTAATATGTAAGAAATAAGGAATAAAATAAAATATAAAAATAAAATACTTCATTAAAAATATCAATATTTATTAATTTATAATAAATCTAACTAGTCAAACTAAAATTAGATCTAATATGTATTAATTTATAATAAATCTAACTCGTCAAACTATAATTAGATCTAACATAAATTTTAAAATAATACTAAATATTAAAATTATAAGTCTAAATGAGGATGTATTATCGTCAAAAGTTCAAAATTCTTCAACACTATTTTAAGACTAATAAATCATAATTTCATCCAAAGCATATATATCAACATCTTCTATTTCACTTAAATAAATAACGTAGTAATAATGTATGAAATTGTTCTCTAATTTAATGCATTATAATTTTAATTATAAATATGTTCAAACTAAAATATCAACTGACTATTAGTAGATATTCTTAATTTTTCATCACAACAAATGTATTTTCTTTATAAATTACCTTTTTAGGTTCATTATAATCAAGTTCAAGTATTGGTTCTTTTTCTTTGATGCAAAAGTTATTATAATCAATACAATCAATATTAACTTGATCACACATTCTTTTAAGGATAGTGCATATATTCTTTGTCTAAGAATGGTCAGGAGAATATATATTGTACGGGCTAAGTAAAGGTAAAGAAATATTAGAAATACGATTTTTTTTAAGAAGATGGGTTATTTCTACAAGGTGTTCTATACGATTAAATAAGGTACATTTCACACTAGAAGAAAGATTCGTTATAGATAAGGTTGAAGAAAGGTGAACAGGGTCACTTGGTAATGGATTCATATCTTATGATACCTCCTTACTCACCTACACATTGTAGCTATACATCTTGTTCTTACCCTCTATGAAAGAAAGGGAATACCTGCTATAGCCAAGATATCTCTTCTAGACACTGCCTATACAACATACTAAAATGCACTAATTGGTACCTTATTGCCAACTCTCAACAATGGAAGTGTCATCCTCACCATCGCCCCTGATTTCTACATCAAGCTATATGATCCCACTTTATCTGAACCACTTTAAGTTCAGATTCAGATTACTAGAGTAGAGCAAGATCCTATAGCCATTATGGCTACTCTTCATCACCAGATGATATATCATTTGCAAGATCACGCCGTAGATCTCAACTTCCCAAACTCCACTTCTGATGCCTTGTACATGTTAGCAGACAAAGCTCATGATCAAACTACCATCATCCAGATCCCAAAGCAGTTACCACCAATGGAGCTTGAAAAGTTTATGCTAACTGAATGAATCACTAACTACCAAAAAGTGTTTTATGCCCCTCACAAGCATTCTTTTCACACCACCACTCCACTGATTCTGAAGACCTTACGAGATGGAACTATGAAATCCATCTACACCAAGCCCAATGAAGATCAATCTAGACTCTCACATTCATCAATCGTTGTTCTGATGGTTCAACCAATGCTCTCTCACAGAGAAGGAAAAGATGGACCTCCAATCCACTATTTTAAACTTAATGGAGAACTAGTCTATGTTAATCATCATCATGGACATTTTATCTAGGATGTAGATCCTTCTATATATGAACCTAATTGTGAAGTATGTCTAAACCTTGATTTAGACGGTGATGATGATGATGAGCTATATAATCGGTAACGAAGGAAAAAGAAGAACAAAAGAAAGGAGATCTCTACTTGTCGACCACTCGCCCAGTTCAGTATCACCATCATGATCGTGATGATTTTACACATTGGATTGAAAATCCAAACCCAAGACCCAGAAGTATTTGCGAAATGCTCAAAGATGTTGACAAGGAACCTTTAATCTATCCAGAGTCAATCTCCAAACATCCTTAGCTAGTTATTCCTTCTATTCCAGTTGTTCCTACTCCAACCATTTCTTGTATGATGGTTAATCCTTATGAGGAAGACTTTCCTCTATTGGAGAGATGCATTAATGACCAACAAAGGGCCTAACCTATATATTTGTGCCTCTGGTATAAGTTCTCATGGAATGATGCTTTCAAATCCTGTTGATGAAACTCTCAACTTGCAAATTGATAATGCTTTAACTTAGAATAAAGTTCTTCGACAATTTGATTCCAAACTTGATGGCTTGACTCAACAAATGCAGGCCACTCACTAAATAGTTGATACAGTCTCTGCAGAGATCTAGAAACTGTACAAATCTTACAAAGCTCAAATGGCCTAACTTGATGTGACTCTTTGACACTATGTTGATACTCAATATTTTTTCCCTAATTTCACCACCAAGGAGCAAGAACTCAAAAAGGTGAAAGAGATCCTTCAAAGAACGGAAGCTTACAAGCGGAAATAGCAGTCTAAGACTGTTTATGGAGCCTATGCCACATCCTTTCCAGTTACCAAATTGACCTATCCTTGACCAATATATCCTATCCAACCAATCTATTATCCACCTTCATACCCTGAAGAAGTTGACTATGAAAAGGTATTCTAGTTCAACTATCCTTTGATTAGGCAGTATATTTATCCTACCACCACTAAGCCCAAATTGACCAAATCAAAGACTAAAGCTGAAAAGCCTCTTGAGCCATCACCTTCATACACTAAAGCTACTTATCCATACTCTAAACCATCCGATCTGTAGAATAAACCCTTACAGATCCACAGTCCACCTTCTTCTCCACCAAAGTCACAACCTCACCCATCTACTGGGAAAGAAAAAGCTCCTTAGACAGATTTCATAGCAACTATTCCACCAGTGTCTGTTCCTACCATATCTGAAGATGAATACCCCTCTGAGAATTGTAAGTTAGCAACTCTTGCACCAGTAACTATTCCTGAGATATGTCATGATGAATGCCTTTTTGAGCATTCCAGCATCTTTAAGCAATCATCTACAGTAGCTGAACCATCTGAACTGTCTGAATCATCTTCAAATGAATCTACATAATTTGCTGACTTGATAGATCTATCACAAGTTATGATGACCATGCCTCAACCTACAGAAGTTGAGCCAGAAATTAATGAAAGTTGATTCTACAGAAACTGAACCCTTTAAACCTTCACTAAAACTAGCACAAGCACCACTAACCAAACCTACTTCAGGTCCCTGGTTTACATTTGATGATCTTCCACTTAGAAAGTGGAGAGAGTCTCCATGAATTTAGTGCTTGGATTGATTTACAAATGACTCAACCAAATCATCCTTTAAGGGATATTTTGTCTTAGTTTACTTCTCATTTTACTGGAACATTATGAAAATGGTGGCAAAGTCTTGATGAATATTGCAGACTTTAGTTCGTACAAGTCGCATTTGCTAAATTACTTCTTAGAATAATTCATAAAGAATTCGTTGGTGACTTTCAGCTTATTGACAACTAAGTCAAACAAGAATACTTTGAAATGAAGTGTTGTTCTCTAGATAGAAGATATTTAGATAAACATTTCTAGCGTATGACAGAACGTTATTATCTACTCGATGGTTTCAATGATGTTACTTTTTGTTATACATTCATTTCTTCTCTTCCAGAAGAATTACAACCTAAGTTACAAAGGACAATTACTGCACTTTAATGAGATATGAAAGATATATCTCTAGGAGAAATCCACCCTCTCTTCTTAGCTTCTCTTGATAAGCTATATGATTAAAATACTCATTCTTCATCCTTAGATTATAATTAACATAAACAAGTTCATTAATTTTTTTAATGTTTGAGACAATTCCATATCTTTATATGAATATATTAAAAAACACTCCAATTATATTCAGAGCTTGATGTAAACTTCATTTGACTAAGTAATCTGATATCAAGTTTCTCAACATTAGAGCATATTAACTAAATAATCTCTATCACTCATTTCTATCTTAAATTATTAATTTTAAGAATAAAAGTATATTATCAATAAGTAAAAGAAAAACTAAAACTATGACTGCTTGCTAGGCTACATTCTTTTTATAGTAAGTTCTCTTTTTACAATGATATAGTAAAACTCCCTTAAGCTTTGCAGTAAAATTTAGTTTCATTTATCTCCTTTGATTGCTCTTTATTAGAAAAAAATATCTTTCTCTTCAATCATATAAAACAGGTCACTCATAATGTCAATATAGGTACATATATCTCCATTATATAAGCAATGAAGCTAATAAAAAGATCTACTAAGTAAGATACTTATCCCATCACTAGTCAAAAAGCTTGTACAATTTACCCCACCCTTTAAAAAGACCCATAATTATTTTGCAAACTCTATACATGCCATCATATTTATATATCTTAAAAGATGCCCTTTCTTTTGAGTCAATCCTTAACAACCTTATAAGTAGAACCATAATCTTCATAATAATCAAATAAACATGCCAAAATTTATTATCCTAAGTAATAATATGAACATCTTTTCTTTTTGCATCCTTTAATAACCTATAACAACAACAACTGAATAGAATTCTTGCTGAGGTGCAGGGTTTGGAGTGGTCCAATGGTACGTAGCCTTACCTCTAACTATCAGAGAGGTTGTTTTGAAGAACTTGTTTATTATCATAAACACTTTTCACTAAATAGGATGCCCAATCTCAACCTTATCTTCTTTCTTTCTTAACCAAGAAAAAAATGTAAGATGATTGTACTAAAAAAAACTGATCTTTGATGCACATGATGTAAAAATAGAAATGTGGTCCAAGCAACTAATATCTTTTAAAATGATATTTATACATTAATCTGTGCATGGAGACTAATATATATGCTTATACTTTAGTTTTAACAAATACCCAACTGTTACATAATTAGTTGAATTATCTATAAAGAAGTGCACATTTTTTTGTTCCAACCCACTAGAAAATTTTAGAAAACAATTTAAGTAAATAATTAGCACTTTTACCATATTAGAAGCATATAAATCTGGATAAAATTTGTTCCAACATTACAATAAATAAAGAAATTGATCAAAGTTCTTTATCTTTGATTAGTCCACCCATCTATCATAATAGTATATCATATTATTCTCTAATTAGACTTATATATATTCACAATTAACTTATATTCCTTTTTAAATCTTGAAGTAAAGGCACACAAATCTCATAATAAGAATGTGCCTTAAATCTTTGACTTATCATTATTGTACCATCTATTACTTCTTAAAGATAAGGTAAATTTAAAACATTTAAAGGAATACATGAATGATAGAACCATTTAACCCAAGATCTTTTATATTGAAAAACAACATCCTTTATCAATCAAAACACGTTTTAAACAAGGTTAAGAACTAGGTTTGGTTCTTCGAAAAAAAGATAAAATCTATGCTAATAATGCCTTTCATTTTTCCTTTGTCTAGTACTTGTTATACCTCATCATATCTAAATGATATATTATGAATCTTTTATTTTTTTTATCTTTTTTACTTATTGTTATTTTCAATGCTCTCATGTACATCAAATGATTTTTTTTTTTTGCAAGAAGCAATATTACCCTTATCCTTAGTATTCTATCAAAAAACATACAAATATATTAATTATTTCTATTAGATATTTAAAAAAGTTTACAATCTGATTCCAATTTGAAATAAGGTGAGAACCTATGTATCTCTAAGTTTAAAGGCATTTAGAAACTCCTTTTATAAAGATTTGAGACAAGTCCTTTCTATATGTCAATATGGCTAGCTTTTTTTTATTCGATGCACATAGGTAAATTTTCTTGCATTTCAGTTGTTAAAACTCCTATTTCTAAAAATAAATATAAAAAGAACTAAAAGGAGAAAAAATGAATGAACAAACTTTATGATCTTCCCAAAATTCTCTCTTCCCTAAACGTCATAATATTATCCCAATAAATCATTTAATATCCTTTTTTATAAAACCAATTCCATTCCATAAAACTCAAAAGTAACCTCTTTTACTGTGTAAACTACGATCTTTAGATATTAAAAGACAAATGATTTCTTGCATAAGGCATAAGCTAGAATATGGTTAAATAACCACCAATTGATATCCAAATAGCTTTTGGCATAAAAAGATTTGACATATATAAAGAATAAAGTACAATGAGAGAGACTTTAAAGAGAGCATATAAAGAAAAAGGTAGTGCTAAAGAAAAATCTTGGAATTTACCACTTCTAAAAAACATTAGAAGGCACAAATTCTACTAAGTTGGAACTACACTAGCAAATATACAAATAACAGTAAAAGAAGTATTTTCCACATAGTTAAGGGGAGCTTTGACATGTACAACATAGTACATAAGCAATACAATATAATAGAACTTTCTTTATTTTTCCTTTTTTCTTGATTTAACAAGAGCAAATATTAACGAAAATCTTACACATTCAATATTTAAGATACTTTGCATTTACATGCAGTTGATTTAGGTGATATAATTTTATTCTTCAACATTTTATTTTTACTCGTATACAATATATAAATTCTGATATGATTTCTTTGAATAGATATTATGGTACTCAATATAATATACAAGGACTAATAAGCTTATTGAATCAATTAGATTATGTTATAAATGTTATACTACATATTCTTATAGAAGATAATGTGATATGACTTATCATTTTTTCCAATTAATATTGATTACATGTGCAATTGAATTTAATGGAGCCACCTTATTATACACATTATGTTAATCAATAAAATATGTAAAGAATGTTAATTTTATATTGAGTTATGGGTTATATTGATAAAAAAAATCTATGGATGGATAATATCTACTTTGCATTTCATTGGCACACAACCATGGGTTTCATTTCTTTTCTATATGTAAGTTTCCTTCAGTCTTCTAACTGTCCCAATTTTCATAAATTTTACCATTGCACCCACTAAACTGGTTGTTGAATCATATTTAGGACTTAAGATCAAATGAACCAAGTAATTCTTAGTCAAATGAGGAAATCTAAAGCTTATTTTATTTTTTTAGGTATTCCTACTTCAAAATGAACTTATTATAAGTTGAAAACATTCATAATAAAAAATTCACCATCTATTTCATATAATTCCACCAACTAATTTATCTTTTAAACACTAGAAAGAACTTTTGATGACTTATTGATATGATTTTTAAATCACGTAGCAAACAACCATCTTAATTTGACATATGCTTGGATGATTTCCTATTCATGTTTATTACAATAATTATTTGAAAAATCTATAGAATAATTATTACAATAAACTATAATAATGTAATCAGTCTAAATCTACCAAATGAAATCATGATATAATAATAAAATAAAAGTAAGCCAGTGAAATTAGTAATAGGACCAAACATCCCTTCACCACTTAATATTAAAATCTAGAAATATAAATCTAACAAATATTTCACTTTCAAGTTTAGTTAATACTTAATACATATAATCAAATTAAAACTACTTAAAATTTATATTGGGATGTTACTCTAACAATAATTGTAGACTTATCAAGATTTCTTTTTTTTAATTTTGAGATTATAATATCAAATGTGATTTGGGAATAATATGTCACAAGATCGATAATAAAACCAAAGAGATTGAAATATAACTAGAAAGTTTAAGAAAATCAATTGAAAAAGGAGAATAATGTTAAGAATTAAAAGGAATTATAAAGGTTGAAAGGGCTTTAAGAAGGAGGAGACACAAAATTGTTTCATAGATCTAGTAGGAAAATAGTGTTTAAAATTAAAAGGAATTATAGAGGTTGCAAAAGTTTAAAAAAGGAGACCCAAAAACATTAAATCTCATACACAACATCCTATAAATATATGAAATTTATTTATAATTCTTTGTATATATAATTCCTTTTAATTTTAAACACACACACACACACACACCACACACACACACACACACACACACACACACACACACACACACACACACACACACACACACGCACGCACGCACGCACGCACGCACGCACATATATATATATATATATATATATATACATTAAACCCTTGTTGCCTCATTTATGTTTATTTAGACTTAGCCTATGGCTCACTCTCTCCCTTTCTCTCTCTGAACCTACCTAACTACCAATATTGCTGCCATTATTATATCATCCTTTAATCACTTAGTTGCTCTTCAATCACCCTCTAATATCCTTCTAAGCCTTGATCTTGCCAAAGACGACTCCTCTTTCACCATTATTGATCTTTTACTTCAAAAGTTGGAGGATGTGAAACATCATATTAGTATTCACTGATCAGCTTTCTATTGACTTATGTTTATACTAGGACACTCATACTAGGTGTCATTAATAATATCACAACTATGTCTCTTATGATTGCTCAATTTCTTGAAAAACTCACTAACCCTTTGTCTCTTGAGGAGTCTATCTCCACCACTATTCCTCATGGCTAACCTTTTGACTATTTCACATATCCAAAAGGAATGATTTAATAAACTAGTCAATTTATGAGTAAACTAGCCAGTTTAGTAAACTAGCCAATTTTTTAGTAAACTGGCTAGTTTTATCGTGTAAGGCAACGATAATGTTTTTTGACACAAATAGTGGATTTTAGTGGCAGTTGATTAGGTAAAAAGAGATTTAGATTCTAAAATCGTGTCAATGTTAGAAAATAGAGAAAGGACAAAAATTATACATTTGGATAACAAGATTAAATCACTTTGAAAGTCTAATTTTCTAATAAATGAGGAAACGATTTTGCAAGAAGCTGGATAAATTACATGGAGAAGAACTATCATGTGGATAAAGATGAAGACAAACACCAGAGACGAAGATGAAGTTGGGAACTCGGACATCAGAGTGGAAGAAAATATTATGCAATTAGGAAGATGAAGACAAGATACTTTGTAATTAGGTTTTTAATGTGACAAAAACGTCTTTTTTGTGAAAAATCACGTCACTTTGTTGACTTTTGATGACATGTTTGAAAATCATCGCCACATTTGGCGATGATTTTCAGAAACATTGCCAAAAGGTCATCCAGAAATTGTCGCTAAAGTAATCTACATGCAAAACTTTAGATCAACCTTTGACGATGATTTTGGCTGTTCTTTTAGCGATGCTTTCCCAAAAGTGTCGCCAAAGGTAAATATATTAAACTCTACATATTATAAAATTTATATATAATATAAAAATTCTATATATTAATATATATAAATTATATATAATAAATAGAATAATATGATTAAATAGAATAATATAAAAAAAAGATATGAAAAAATTCATCTATTATCTATACATTCATATATCATTATATTAATTACAATTATTAACTATACATAGTTAAAAATGGATATTAAATATTAAGAAATATTAAATAGAGTAGATAGAGAATACATTTGAATATAATGAGAATTACTAAATTCATGTTAAAACTATCTGAAAATTTTATGACACCATAAAAAATTGTCCAAACGTTTATTTTAAAAGAGAAAAATAAAGTATAAATATATCTAATATTAATTAATTTTGATTTTATAATTTTATAAATTTTTGAAATGAGATTGTTGTTAACTAAATTTAATTTTAGACTTAGAATCATTAAGATTAATATTTAATTTAATCTTTATGAATGTTATGTTCTGTTGTAAAATTATAAGTAAAAGTTAGTTAATTCATAATTATACATAAGAAGAAGAATAAAAGACATTTTTTTTGTCTAAAAGAAAGCTTTTGGCAATTCTTTTGCAAAACTGTCACCAAAGTTTTACCCTTTGGTGATGATTTTGAAAATCTTTATCAAAATGATGACGATTATAAAAAAAATGTTGTCAAAGGCTTACCCGTTAAATGCTTACTTTTGGTTATGATTTCTAAAACATAGGTAAAGAGCTACCTTGTTGTATTGAAAAAGAATAAATGCTTTGATGGAATGACTATTTGAGGCATTATACCAGTGTAAATAAACAAAATTGATTAGACTTATTAGATAGTGCATTATTTTTCTACAATCTCCAATGATCATCATCAATATTT
>JANQBM010734663.1:0-14797 GCA_025594535.1 Erythroxylum domingense | reverse complement strand
ATATCACTATCTTATTTATGTTTATTATTATCCTTATACCATATCATGTATAGATTGGCATGATGATTTGGATATATGGCTTCCACTGTAAATAAGATTTCTAAAAGGTTTTGAATTCTACCAGTTCTCCAAATATGGCACGCTTTCTTTTCCCGATCCAACATGATTCAACCTACATCAATACAGTTTATTCGATAAAAATAGGACATGATTTCTATCAAGGGTAGTGTTGCAGCGTATGCTAGAACTCAACTTCAAACTAAATTTCAAGACCCGTAAGGATAGAATTCAAATTCAATTCCTTCATGAAAATTGTATCCATATGTCTTTAGTTTACCCTAAATCAAATTCCATCTAATTTGGATATCTACAAGTCAATATATTGTCAAAATACAGATGCATGTTCAACTTCATTTTATTTCTCTTCTTATTTGTCCTTTTAATTCCCCTCATTTCAACACATCACATAAACATCTTTCTTAAGCAAAAATTTCACCTTCATTATACCTTTAATTCTCAAATTATTTCATCCACACAATAGCTTATAACTCATGGCTTTCAGACTCCTAAAAACAGAACATAAACACACACATATTTATTCTTCAATGCTCATCACTCATTCATCAACATTTTTGCAAACTTTCATATACCATTTAAACTATCAATCCATCTCGAAATCATCTTTAATACAACTCATAATTTATTACTCATCATATAAACAAAAATATAAACAATTTCTAATACAATTCTATCCCAAATTTCAATGACATTTGACATTAAATCGAATTGTCATTTATCAAAAATTTCACTACCATTTAACTCTTATTTCTACTACCATTTATCAATTATCCTGCCACTTGGCATTTTTCCTAGTCCAAAAATACACTAAATTTTAGAAAATTTTCTAAAATTCTCTAAAAAATTCTAAATCAATATTTATACACACCAATTTAATTTTCAATATATAAAAATCATAATTCATACTAAAAATCACTTTTATAAAACCATTATACCCAAAAAATGTCAATGATGCATGTACAATTATTTTAATGATCAACATTATTCATGTCTATAAGTATGCCATGTGATGCATAAAATGTATCTCTAAATTCTCAGTAAACTCTCATAAAAAGAATCCTAGGGTCCTAACCCTGATTATGGGATAATGGAATGTTACAATTCTCCCCTCCTTAAGAAATTTCATCCTCGAAATTCTTACCTAGTTGATGAAACAAGTGGGGATATTGCTTTTTGATGTGCTCCTTTGTTTCCCAAGTTGTTTCCTCACTCGAGTGATTTTTTCACAAGACTTTCACTAATGGAATTATCCGATTCCTCAACTATTTTGTTTGATATCTCACTATCTTGATCGACTCCTCAACATAACCCAGATTACTAACAACTTCAATCTCTTGAGTCAGTAATACATGCATTGAATCTAATCTATATCTCTTGAGCATACTCATGTGGAATACATAATGTATCTGAGACATCTCAGTTGGTAAGGCTAATTTGTACACCAGTAGTCCTACCCTCTCAAGAATTTTATAAGGATCAATATACCTAAGGGGCTCAACTTACCCTTCTTTCTAAATCTCAACACTTCTTGCCAAGGTGAGACTCTCAGAAACACTTTATCACTTACACTGTATTTCATATCCCTTCATTGCTGATCCACATGCTCTTTTATCTATCTTGAGCTACTTTTATTCTACTTCAGATCAAATTTACCTTGTTTACAGTATCATGTATCAGTTCCGGGCCTTCTATCATTCTTAAACCTTTTTCATTCCAATACAGAGGTGAGTGACATTTCCTGCCATACAACGCCTTATATGGTGCCATTCTGATACTACTGTGGTAGTGGTTGTTGTAGGCAAATTCAATCAAGGCTATATATTGATCCCAAGTTCCTTGGAACTCTAATACACATGCTCTGAGCATATCTTCTACAGTCCTAATTGTCCTCTCACTTTGTCCATCTGTTTAAGGATGAAATGCAGTATTGAAGTTCAACTTCGTAACCATAGTTGACTGTAGACTCTTCCAAAACCTTGAAGTAAATCTAAGATCCCTGTCCGATACTATGGACACCGGTACCCCATGTAGTCTAATTACCTCATTCACATATCTCTGAGCCAACTGGTCTAGTGAGCTATTCTCTCTCACTTGTAAGAAATGGGCCGACTTAGTTAATGGGTCCACTACAACCCATATAGCATCATTTTATTTTGGAATCTTAGGTAATACCATAATCAAATCCATTATGATTTGTTCCCATTTTCACTCCGAAATAGGCAACGAATATAGCTTCCTAATTGGAGCCTAATGCTCAGTTTTAATCTACTAACAAATCAAACACTTAGCTACATAATCTGCTACTTGCTTCTTTATTTTTGGCCAACAAAAATGTTGCTTTTAACATATTATACATCTTGTTGGTACCAGGATGCATAGCATAAGCTACTGCATGTGCCTCCTCTAGAATTTCTCTCCTCAGATTATCAATTTCAGGTACACACAATGTCTTCTTTAACCACAATGTCTTATCTCTTAGCTCAAACTCGAAATTTGGATTCATTTTTAACTTCCCTATAAGCTTTACCATTTCAGGATCTTTACTCTGAACTTTTTTATTCTATCATGCAACATCAGCCTTAGTCTCAGTGTGGCTATCAATGCCTCATTCTAATCTAAATTTAACTCCATATTTAATGTTCTCAATTGAATTAAGCTTAGTAACCTCGTTAACTGAATCTGAGCTACACCGCTATTTTACTTTCTACTCAATGCATCTGCCACCACATTGCTTTTCCCAGATGATACTCAATCATGTAGTCATAATCCTTTAACAACTCAATCCATCTTCTCTATCTCATGTTCAACTCCTTCTGACTCAGCAGATACCTCAAGCTCTTATGATCAGTGTATATCTAGAATGTCTCTTCATATAAATAATGTCTCCATATTTTTAGAGCAAAGATGACCACTGTAAGCTCTAAATCATGTAATGGATATTTCATCTCGTGAGACCTTAATTATCTCGTTATGTAGGCTATCACATTACCATACTACATCAATACACATCTTAATCTGTGATGCGAAGCATCATTGTATACTATATAACCACCAATTACTGTGGAATAGTCAACACCAGTACTGTAGTTAACCGATGTTTCAGTTCCTCAAAACTTCTCTGACACTCATCATTCCATCTGAAACCTACATTCTTCCTCAGAAGTGTAGTTAAAGGGGCTGAAATCAAAGAAAACCTTTTGACAAACCTCCGGTAATATCTGACCAATCCTAAGAAACTCTAGATTTTAGACACATTCTTCGGAGCCTCCCAGTTTATTACTACCTTTATCTTCATCGGATCTACTTGAAAACCTTGCTCATTTACTATATGACCCAAAAACACGACTTGATCTAACCAAAACTCTCATTTACTGAATTTAGCATATATTTGTTTCTCCCTCATAATCTATAGTATCACTCTCAAGTGCTCAGCATGTTCTTCTCTGCTCTTTAAATACACCAAAATGTCATCGATAAACACTATCACAAAGCGATCTAGGTAGGGCTAAAACACCTTATTCATTAATGCCATAAATGCAGCTGCAAAATTAGTCAACCCAAATGCCATTTTTAAAAACTCATAATGTCCATACGTACGCCTGAAAGCACTCTTCGGTACATCAGCCTCTGCTATCTTCAGCTGATAATAGCCAGACCTCAAATCCAACTTAGTGAATACCTAAACTCCCTGCAACTAATCAAACAAATCATCGATTATAGGCAATAGGTACTTGTTCTTCACTGTGACCCAATTCAGTTGCCTATAATCAATGTACGGTCTCAACGTTCCATCTTCCTTCTTCACAGATAAGACTGGGGCTCCCCAGGGTAAAACACTAGGTCTAATAAATCCTTTATTCAGAAACTCCTGTAACTGAGTCTTCCACTCCTTCAGTTCCACAGGTGCCATCCTATATGGGGAATAGATATAGGAGTAGCACCTAGAACTAGGTTAATTGTGAACTCTGTTTCCCAATCTGGAGGTAAGCTAGGTAACTCTGTGGGAAACACATCTAGGAATTCCTTAACCATAGGAATGTCCTGCATATCTTGCTCAGTTTGGTTATCAACAACGTGGGCCACATAAGCCTCAATCCTCCTTGCAACAATCTTAAAGCACTCACAAAGGAGATCAATCTGGCTAGCACTGCTTGGCTAATACCTCTAAACACTACTTTCAGCTGACCAGGAGATTCAAAATTTACTCCTTAATATAATAATTCATAATGGTCGTACAAGCAGTAAGCCAATCCATGCCTAGAATAACATCTATTCCCTTTAGCGGTAACATAATCAAGTCTACCTCTAACTCTGCCTAATCAATTTGGATCAAACACCTCTTTCAGCCTTCCGTTATCACAGTGATACTACCTATTGATGTATTTACCTTTAATCCACATCTCAATAACTCTATATCACAATGCAACCTAGATTTCATATGCAGTGCAATAAAAGAATGCATAGATCTAAGATCTAGCAGTGCATAAGCCTCAAATGTAAATATTAGTAACACACCTGCAATAACATCGGGAGAGTTTTGAGCCTCTTATCTCCTCATGGAATAGACTCAGGCCTGAGACTGCGATTGGTTATTTCGCACCTCAATCTTGACAATAGGGCTCTTAAAACTCATTTTGCCTCTACTACAGCCTCTCTGTCTAGACCCACTGGCTCGGCTCTGCTGAACTATAGTTTCTATAGCTACACTTCCTCTCTTACTAGACTGTGCTCTAAACATAACAAAACAGTCTCTGATCTGATGATCAAATGAGCTATAATAAAGGTGGGCTCCTGTCAACTTCCAACATTCACCAATGTGCTTCTTCTTATAATGCTCACAAGTCGGCAACTAACCTGATATTGCACCTCTGATATTGCCAGGCTGAACAAAACTACCTCTCTGTCTAAACCTTGACTGTTTTGATCTAGTTGTGATTTGAAAACTCAATTCTGATGCTTGCTGAACCTTCTACCAGAACTGTCTTGAGATTCATCGAACCTCTTCTGTCTTGAATTTGATCTATACTCAGACTACCTATCTTTTAACAATTGCTTGATTCAGATCGAGGCAGCTCATAGTTTTGTAAAACTAGCCAGGTTAGAAATGGCTAACATCCTCCGGATCTCCATTTTCAGTCCGTCTTTAAAGCTCCTACACTTGTCTTCCTCAGTAGGAATTAAGGCAGTAGCATATCCTATCAGCTCATTGAACTTAACCTAATACTCTGCTATAGAAAAACTGCCCTGCTTCGGATCCCGAAATTCTTTCATCTTTCTGTCCGTGTAGATTTTGAGCATGTAATTTTCCTTGAAGACTCTCGAAAAGTCTTCCCATCTCAAACTACAAGGCCTGATGGTACTGCTTGGAATAGTTTTCCACCACTGGTAAGCTGGGAGTTGCACTAGAGAAACAACATATTTGAACCTCTCATCCGACTCACAATCCATCTGGTCAAAGATTCTCTTTGTTCTCTCTAGCCATCCCTCAACATCTACAGGGTCTGTACTTTCATAGAAGTCCACAACCCCCTACTTTTGTAGTTTATCATACCTCCTTTGCCTTTTCATGGAAATTCTTGGAGTCATTCCCCCAGGTCGAGACATAGACAACTCTCTGCTAGTTGATTCTGATCCTAGGTTAGCTGATTATTCCACTTAATCACCTGTGGCAGATGACCTATAATAAACAATAACTTCAATTACGATATAAAATTCACACAAAATTTTATGCATAACATTCCTATATATCCTTATAGGTGCCAACCATGCTCTGATACCATCAATTTTAGCACCCACTCCCATCCGACACGTACACATACACCCTTCGGATGAACATGCACATGCCCAACATAAATGGCGTGCTAACTATCTCACTTTCAATATATCGTATGGCATTATAATTAAAATCCCAATTAACACAATCTCTAAATCCAAAATCTCCGCATTTCATTTCGCAAACCATAATTTACAATGTAGCATGAAATCCATCATTCATATTTATAAAATATCAGCCTATCAGAGTCATAGCTCTAGCCACAAAATATGCTACATATATGAGGATTTAACAAAAACTAAGAATAATCCTTCAGTCCCAACTAACCGACCTTTGAGCCATATTCTTCTATCCAAAAGTTGTACCAAAAACTCTTCTAAGCAATCTTAGGAGTTAAGTCCCCATTCTCTCGAATTTGAAAATGTCAACATTGTAATTTGGTTGAGTTTTCCAAACTCATTTGAGTAACCATCCTCGATGGTTCACTCTTGTCATGTAACACACAATTTAAGTCATCATAATTCACATCATCTTAATTTTCATCATGTAATATCATAAAACACTTTGTACACACTTGTCCCATTTCAAAAATCCATACATTTCATCATTTCATTATAATCATGCAAGACATATTCATCGATAAGCATTCACACATTTCATACAATACAAGTTCTCAAAACATTGCAATTTCTCAATTTATTCATATCATATGTGTATGCAATGTTTATGAGACTCTAATTTATTTATTACATTGTTGTGACCGAGTACTTTTTTCACTATCATGTATTTGTTATGGATACTAGGCTTTATCATACAATTTGAGCCATAGGCTTTTACCACGGATGTTTGAGCTTTAAACTCTTTTTCATTTGCGACTCTGGTCACAACTGTTTTATATTTCATGCATTCGTGGAATAAATGCATTTCTCATTTTCAATCATCATATTCAGTACACTTCATTCGTATTCACGTTTCTCAGCCACAATGATCTTTGGACTTGGTTTAACATTCAACATATAAGTTGAGAACACATTTATTCAATCACATTCACATTCAAAGAACACTTCCAATGTGTTATTCATGCATCAAACGCCTCGAACATTTTATATTTGGAATTCAGTACACAACATCACATATCAACTCAATTCAAAATTAAACAAACAATCAAGGTGAGACCATCTTAGGTTATTTACAATTGCTCTTTCTAACTTATTACCTTGAAGTCCCGGCAATGTCTGGAAGCGGTAGCTCAACGTGCTCTTCTATATGCAACCACATACATTGTCACATTACTCATTGCACATTCAAAATAATAAGCACACCTATAAATGTATCATGTATTATGCATGTTCAATGACAAATTCTCGAGTGTATTCCTTTGATACACTTTAGAAACAATTTACAGCTCCTTCCAAGCATTCTTTACTCTAAAGTACACTTTACTCACCTTAACCTTTCATTCAACATCAACTAAAATCAATGACCAAATTGATTGCATTTAACTCTTAAACCTCTACTCATTTAATTCAAAATTGTTTACCTCATTCAAAACGCACCATACAATCTTGTCACATATTTAACCAACTTTTACTAGATTTTCTCAAGCAACTTTTGGGTCAGATTTGTATGGCCATTTTGACCTAGAAACTAACATTTTGATACAATAATTTCTTCTAATAAAATGTTCCTCTATGTCGTAAGTTTCAAATGAAGCATAAATCATTCAATTTGGTTCATTATTCCATGATCTATGCTCAAAATACCATAAACTATGTATGTTCGACATTTTGGCTAGTGCATGATTAAAGATTTAGTGCACTCCAACTTGTAAAACTCATATATCTCAATTCCGATATCAAAATTGCAAACTTTGTATCAATAAAAAGCTAAGAGAATTAGCTACAACTTTTATAAAGAAAAATTTCTCTGATTCAGCCTACATCAATACAGTTTATTTGATAAAAACAGGACACGATTTCTATCAAGGGTAGTGCTACAGCCTATACAGGAACTCAAATTCAAACTAAATTTCAAGACATGTAAGGACATAATTCAAATTCAATTCCTTCATGAAAATTGTATCCATATGTTTCTAGTTTACCCTAAATCAAAATCCATCCAATTTGGATATCTACAAGTCAATATATTGCCAAAATACATATGCATGTTCAACTTTATTTCATTTCTCTTCTAATTTGTCCTTTTAATTCCCCTCATTTCAACACATCACATAAACATCTTTCTTAAGCAAAAAATTCACCTTCATTTTACCCTTAATTCTTAACTTATTTCATCTACATAATAGATTATAACTCGTGGTTTTCATACTCTTAAAAACAGAACATAAACACACACATATTTATTCTTCAATACTCATCACTCATTCATCAAGATTTTTGCACACTCTCATACACCATTTACACTATCAATCCATCTCAAAATCATCTTTAATACAACTCATAATATATTAATCAACATATAAATGAAAATATGACCTAGATCTACTTATTTCTTCATTCACGTAACATAGCTCTTTAACCACTATCATGATCATACTATCTCTAACCCATCATCATAACACTTCTATTTAGCTCAACCCTTAAAGATCATTAATACACTTACTTGTTTTAGCCCCAAAACCTCTTCAAATGACATGAACCTAGATCCCAAGCATCACAAAATCATCATCCTTTAAGGAGGAATAAGGCTAGGTCTTTTAGTAAGAAGAAAAAATGACAAGGATCTTGAAGTAGCTAAAGTGGAGGACGATAACAACTTAACGTGAAGGGTATGGTTGGTGAGAAAAATTATGAATGGAGAAGAAAAAATAAAGAAGATGAAGAAGAGTAGCTTCTACGAAGGAGCGAGAAGATAACAAGTGAAAGACAACAAAAGACTAGTCTTTCAATAATAAAAATCATATAGGATGTGGGGAGTGGTAGTGACACTTGTCACTACCACTTGTCACTTTCCTATGGTCCCATTTTGACCCTTTTTAATAACTAGTCCATTTAACTCCAATTTCTAATCTAATTGTCTCCCAAATTTCAATGAAATTTGTCATTAGATTGAAATGTCATTTATCAAAAATTTCCACTGCCATTTGACTCTTATATCTATTACCATTCATCAATTATCCTGCCACTTGATATTTTTCCTAGTCCAAAAATACCCCAAATTTCAAAAAATTTCCTAAAATTCTCTAAAAGTTCTAAATCATTACTTATACACACCAATTCAATTTTCAATACATAAAAACCACAATTCATACCAAAAATCACTTTTTTAAATCCATTATACCTAAAAATGTCAATGATGCATGTACAATTATTTTAATGAGTGTCAACATTATTCATGTGTATGAGAATTCCATATGATGCATAAAATGTACGTCTAAATTCTCAATAAACTCTCATGAATAGAATCCTAAGGTCCTAACCTTGATCATAGGATAATGGAATGTTACACAAGTAGCTGATATGTTATGCTAGATGAAAATTTTTATAAACTGAGACATAGGCAACAGAGAAATATGTTATTAGTATGGCATGTATGGGCATCCTTCCCATACATGTATAAATGTAAGGTTAACCTCAAACTATTATGAAGAAGCAAAATATATGCCTGCCTATTGAGGAAAACAAATGATAAGGAATGGCTCTTTGTTTAACACTTATAATCTAAGCTGCAGTAATCACCTAAAATTTTGTAGATGAAGTAAAGAGATAAAGCAGGTAAAATAATAAGAACAAATTGGTTCCATTAAAGAATTTAGTTTCAATAGTTAATGTTGCAAAACTAGACGATGAAAGAGTTGCTCAAGCAGTTTATGTCTTTTGTGGATAAAAAATAGAGAAAATAAATAATTTGGGGAAGCTTAAAAAGGTTATGTATTCTAATTATGCATCCATCCATAATATGGATTTTCATGTGAGTCATTTAGATAAGATGTTGAGTGAAAGACGTCGAGGGAAGTTTTCGAGTAATGCCAAGGTGAACCTTCAAGATCAAGTGTTTGCCATTACACTCAAGAGTAACACACACTTAATTTTGATGTTATTAGAGAAAAGCTAATGAGGAAGTCAAAAAAAATATTGAGTAAGAGAGTGAGAATAAGATGGAAAATTGGCATTAAATTCAATTAGCACCAATCAAGAACAAAACCTTCAACTCATTATCAAGCTTTACATGCTATAAATTACATTCCCTCAGAGGTTAAAGAAGATTACGAGTGAAGACAACTTTAAGAAGTTCTTGGAGATCTTAAAAATGTTGTACATTAATATCCTTTGTTAATGCATAGCTTAGATTCCATTTTATGTGAAGTTTTTAAAGGAGATTGTCTCTATTAAAAAAAAAAAGACTATGTTGTAATACCTTTAACAAAGGAGTGCATCATTATATTCCTTTTCAACTTGGTGTTTGTATTGTTATTAGATGTTTATATGATTTAGGTATAAATTATAATCTTATACCTTTATCTAGGAATACAGGAGCTCAAGCCAACAAATGTTTCATTCTAACTGGTGGATCATTTAATTAAGCACCTAATTGAGGTAGTGGAAGACATACTTGTTAAAGCGAGAAGTTTTATCTATTTTTAATTTATTTGTAATGTACATAGAGTATGACACTAGGGCCCTCGTCATATTAAAGAGATCATTTTTAATAATTAGAGAGGCTATAACTGATGTGGTTAAGGAAAGTTGACCTTTTAGGTGGTTAAGGAGAAGATTAAATTCCACATCAACATATTACCTTTAATAAAGAATGTTATAAGATATACATTATAGACCCTATTATGCATGACATACCTAAAGTTGTTTATGATGATCCTCTTAAAACATGTAAAAATGTAGAACATAAGGAGAAGGAGTAGGATTGCACTCTTAATTATGATTTTTTAATGTTAGAAGAAAAGCTTAAACCCTTACCATCTACCAAAGAAGCACTTAACCTTTAATTAAAGACATTGACTCCTTATCGGTGCTATACAAACTTATGAAAAAATATAATATTTATCATCTTAAATTCACTTTTTCTTCTCTTAGTTTTGTGCAGGAAAGAATTTAAGCTCTTCCAACTGGAGATCATGACTGAGTGAAAAGCATAAGAAGGATGTTCAACTAAAAATTTCTAAATAAGAGCTTATTGGGAGTTAACATAATGATTCTAACTTTATTGTTTCTTTTATTTTAGTTTCTTTCCTTTTTTATTTTTTCTAATGTGTATTTGCTTTTGTAAGATCATTTTGATATAATTTCTTAAATTTTACCTCACTAAAAGTAAAATTGCACATGATTAAGGGAGATTTCTTAATCTTAATATTCTCATTTGATTGATTTTATCATCTTATTTACTTAACATTAAGGGTAAATTCATATTTTAAGTATGCAAGGTTGAAATTTCTAAGATTTTCCTTAGTTTTATGTTTAACTAACATAGTATCTTTTTAATTTATTTCCTTTGCTTATTTTAGGTAGACATTTTTGCATCATTATGTCTTACTCCATACATACATAGAGTTTAGTTTTTTTGAAAGAGAAATAAGAATTTTATTAATCTCTAGCAAAAGCTATTACACCACTACAATGCAATACTATTTATAGATTTAAGTTTAGTATAAAATTGAGATCAACATTACAATTTCAAAGATTCCATCTAAGCTTTATGCCTGGAGTGACATTGCCTTGTGCTCCCCTTACTATGATGATCTATCTAATCTAGTTTATAGTTTTATCAGCTAGTTGGTGTTTTCCAGTTGATTCCTTTTTATATAATCTATTGTTTCCTTCTCCCCATATTACATAGATTGTTAAAATGAAAAAAATTTTAGGTAAGGCACCATTTTGTTTGAGTTCCTTGATAACCCATGTCACTATTATATTCCATTCATATGCTTGACATTACTCTATTGAAATATGTAGCATTCTATTCCAAATTACTTTAGAGAATCTGCATTGGAAAAAAATGATTCCTATCTTCCTCTTCTTTTTCACATAGGAAACAAATAGGATCAAAGGAGCCAAAACACCTATCCTTAGTTCTAATCCTATTTTTTATAACCATCTAACTAATTAAGGAGGCTTTATGATTTAAGGTTGGTTTCCATAAGATCTCATACCATGAGACCTCTTCTAGGTTAGATCTGTAGATTTTGTAGCATGATTCATTGATAAAATACCCTTTGGTGTTAGCTAATCAAATGATTTTGTCTTCATTATGCAATTGATGTAGATGAGGAACAAAATTAGAGAGGGAAGAGGAGCCTCTAAAGTTACAGTGCCAATTTCCATATTGTATAAGGGAAGACACTCTAGCAACAGAAGGAATTCTATTCCTTAAATACATAAGATCATTTATCAAATATAAATGGATGTGGTCATTCCATTTGTCTTTCCATAACCTAATTTTTTCACCATTCCTGTGGGACCCCGTTTTCAGAGTCTAACATTCAGAAAATCATAAGACTTAGCATTATCAGGTCATCTTCTCCAACTCCCTTTTTTCTAGGCTTAGCTCAGCTCTTAGAATAGTCAATTACTACGATGGAGGTCGACTGGTCCATTTACCCCTTTCAACCTAAATACCTCAAAGTTCAGCGTCGGTAAGTCCATACTTTACACATATACCTGCTTCGGGGCTATTAGTATAAATTTTCCTATACGCTTTCAAACTAGGGTTTCTTTGGATAAATTGAAAGAGCACTTCAAGGGATACAACTTGCATGAAGACCTCGAAGGCCAATTTTATCTTCTGGAGGGTCGAAAATAGGACAGAAGATATGCGGTGAACAGTGACCCAGAAGAAGTTTGGGAAACATAGACGATGTTTTACAATTGCCATAACTTTCTCTAGAGAGATCGGATCAAGGTATTCTTTATATGGTTTGAACGAGGATTTCAAGATATTCAACTTTTATTAAGACCTCAAAGGTCAATTCTATCTTTTGAGGGGTCAACAATGGGACAGAAGATAACTATAAACAGTAACCCAGACGATAGCACAAAAAATAACACAGTCAAAGTCTGTGAACAGTGACACAGATGATAGCGCGAACCGCAACACAGACAAAGTCCGTGAACTGTGAAATAGACGATAGTGCAAAACATAACACAGACAAAGTCTGTGAACAGTGACACAGATGATAGCGCAAAACGTAACACAGACGAAGTCTGTGAACAGTGACACAGATGATAGCACGAAACGTAACACAGACGAAGTCTGTGAACCGCAACACAGACGAAGTCCGTGAATAGTAACACAAAGGATATTCTTCAACTTATATAACTTCTTAACTCCTTCTTATAATCCTTGGCCTATGATCTATCCTCTGTGTTCTATCTTCTGTGGTTGACTTTTATCTTCTGTGTTTCACCCTTTATCGTCTGTAGTTTATCCTCTATGTTCTATCGTCTGTAGTTTATCCTCTATGTTCTATCATCTGTAGTTGAATTTTATCTTCTGTGTTGACCATTTATCGTATGTGGTCTATCCTCTATGTTCTATCGTCTATATGATGACGTTTCCTCTAAGTTCTGACGTCATCACAGACGATACATCTATACTCTTCCTATCCTTTCCTCTGTGTTCTGACGTCAGCGCAGAGGATACTTCTACTCTTAATTCCTCCTTGCCTTTGTGTTCCGACGTCATCATAGAGGATACTTCTCCTCTTCATTCCTCCTTGCCTCTATGTTCTGACGTCATCATAGAGGATACTTCTCCTTCTAAGTTTTCCTTGCCTTTTTGTTGTGACGTCATCATAGAGGATACTTCTACTTCTAAATTATCCTTGCCTCTGTGTTGTGACATCATCACCGAGGATACTTCTACTTCTAAATTATCCTTGCCTCTGTGTTGTGACGTCATCACAGAGGATACTTCTACTTCTAAATTATCCTTGCCTCTGTGTTTTGACATCATCATAAAAGATACTTCTAATGTATTTCTCCTTTGCATTTACCTTATTTTTTGCAACCCATTAACCTTCTCAACCGCTCTCATTTATTCAAAACTCAGGCCAGAATCACCTAAACGTAATTATTAATCATTTCTCACGTCTCAAAATTATTTTGCTCTACACATGCAATGTGAAACTTAACCGAGATCATAATCATGTACAAAATCATACATATATTTCATTCATATCCAAATGAATATTTGCTTTACAAGGCTTTAATAACCTTACAAGTTGTAATACATCAGTACAGTTAGACTAATAAAACTTGAAAGGTGGCTAAAGCCTTAAGTTTCCAAAAATCAATTTTAAGGGTTACAAAAGAATATTTGTAGATTGGGGACTACCTTGTGTCCTGAATTACTCACTCTCTTGAGCTTCACTTGAATTGGATTGAATTTGGAGGGGGTGAGCTTAAAGCTCGTGGGTAACAGGTTTATAACTTGGAAACAAACAGAAAACCTTTTTTCACCATTAAAACATATTCAGTTACAAATCATGCATGCATTCATCTTGCCAAACAAATCATGAGCACATCAGAATGGTTCGAGTGGATCCAAAACAGAACGTACTACACATTTCCCTTAAGGGTCCTGTAAAGCCGTGAACAGAAAGTACTAGCGCAATTCCAATTTATGGTCTTACGTAGCCGTGAACTTATGGGAGTCCATAAAGGAGCTCCATGCCACTAGCGGGCAGGTGGGAGAAGCCTTTAGACAAGTGCACTTAACTTAACTTAGGGGACCATCACAAACTCACATAACACATATATTTCATGTTCTTGAAAACTTTCTGCCCAAAATGGCAATTCTTGGAATCTTACTTTTCATATTCGAAATATGATTTCATAAAGTTTGTGTATCAGACCAGACCACCTGCTTGCAGATATTGTCCGCTTTGGGCCTCGCGCCCTCACGGTTTTGTTTTTCCAGCGTGTAAGCCTCTTTAGAGCATTACTCCCGCAGGACTTCCCAGGAGGTCACCCA
>JANQBM010734131.1:25604-36142 GCA_025594535.1 Erythroxylum domingense | reverse complement strand
ATAATATATTATTAACAAGTCATAATGTTAATACATGAATCACAAATATCCATTGGCCTAGGGCACACTACTAACAGAAGGTTCCTAGCAATGGTACCAATGGGTTGTTTTACTCACCAATGTTGCGCAACAGGTCGTTTTCCAACAAAACTTGCCTAGCAATCATGCCAACAGACTATTTTACGCACCGAAGTTACCCAACCAGCTATTTTTCTCACAGCAGGGGCCTAACGACCGTGCCAATAGAATGTTTTGCCCATCGAAGGTCTTAAGTGACAGTTCCAATGGATTGTTTTACTCATCGAAGGTGCCCAATGGGTTTCTTTTCCCACCGAGAGTGGTTAGAAAGAAAGCCAGTAGGTAATTTTACCCACTGAAAGTGCATAACGATCGTGCCAACGGGCTGATTTTCCAACCAAGGTTGCTAACGACGGTGCCAACTGGTTGTTTTACTCACCAAAGTTGTCAAACTAGCAGTTTTTCTCGCCAAATTTGCCAAGCAATCATGCCAACAAATTGTTTTACCCACTGAAGTTGCCCAACTAGCTGTTTTTCTCACCAAAGGTGCCTAGCAGTCATTCCAACTATTGATTTGCCTATCAAAGGTGTCTGGTGACCGTGTCAAAAAACATTTTACACGCCAAGGGTGCCCAAGGGGATTTTTTCCCACCGAGAGTGGCTAGAAACTATGTCAACAAGCTATTTTGCCCACTGAATGTACCTAGCAATTGTACCAACAGACTATTTTTCCATCGAAAGTTCATGGTGATGGTGCCAATGAGTTGTTTTACTTACTGAAGTTGCCCAACGGTTCATTTTTTCGACAAAAGTTGCCTAGCAACTGTTCCAATGAACTGTTTTACCCATCGAAGGTGCCAAGCGACCGTGCCAATTGGTTTTTTTACCCACCAAAGGTGCCCAACAGGTTGTCTTTCCTATCGAGAGTGGTTAAAAATAGTGGCAACAGGCTATTTTTCAAACGGAAGGTGCCTGGCGATCGTGCCATCAGTTGTTTTTCCCTTGAAGGTTCCTAGTGATGGGGCCAACGGGTTGTTTTACTCACCAAAGTTGCCCAACGGGTCGTTTTTTCAACAAAAATTACCTAGCAACTGTGCCAACTGACTATTTTGCCCACCGAAGTTGCCCAAATGGTTGTTTTTCTCACCAAAGTTGCCTCACAACTGTGCCAACAGACTGTTTTACCCAACGAAGTTACCCAAATGGCTTTTTTTCTCGCCAAAGGATCCTAGCGATCATACCAACTGGTTGTTTTGCCCATCAAAGGTTCCTAATGACAAGGCCAAAGGACTGTTTTACCCACCGAACCTGCCTAACAGGTTGTTTTTCCCACCGAGAGTGGCTAGAAGTAGTGCTAATGTGCTATTTTCCCCACAAAAGTTGCCTAGAGACTGTACCAATAGGTTGTTTTTCCACTGAAGGTTCTTAACGACGGTGCCAATGGCTTGTTTTAATACCCAAAGTTGCCCAACGGGTTGTTTTTTCCTACCAAAGTTGCCTAGCAACTGTGCCAATGGACTGTTTTACCAACCGAAGTTACCCAACAGGCTATTTTTCTCCCAAAAGGTGCCTAATGACCAAGCCAATAGGTTGTTTTGCCCATCGAAGGTGCCTAGCGACCAAACCAACGGACTATTTTACCCACCAAAGTTACCCAATAGGCTGTTGTTCCCATCGAGAGTGGCCATAATCTATCCCAATAAGCTATTCTGCCTACCGAAGGTGCCTAGTGACCATGCCATCGGGTTGTTTATCTAGCAAATGTTCCTAGTGATGGTGCCAACGGGTTGTTTTATTCACCAAAGTTACCCAACGGGTCATTTTTCAAACCAAAGAGCAACTGTGCCAACAAACTATTTAACCCACAGATGTTGGCCAACTATCTATTTTGCCACTGAACGTTCCTAGCAATGGTGTCAATGAGTTGTTTTAGCCACCAAAGTTACCCAACGAGCTGTTTTTCTAACAAAAGTTGCCTGGAAATCATGCCAATGGAATGTTTTACCAACCGAAGTTGCCCAACTAGCTATTTTTCTCACCAAAGGTGCTAGCGACCATGCCAACGGGTTGTTTTTACCATCGAAGGTGTCTAGCGACCGTGCCATTGGACTTCTTTACCCATCGAAGGTTCCTAATGGGTAGCCACTGAGAGTGGCTTAAAGCAGAGTGAATAGGCTATTTTGCCCACCTAAGTTGCCAAGTGACTGTGCCAACGGATTGTCTCTCCACCAAATGTTCGTATCGATGATGCCAATGGGTTGTTTTACTCACCAATGTTGCCCAAATAGCAGTTTTCCCCACCAAAGTTTCCTAGCAACCATGCCAATAGATTGTTTTACCCATCGAAGTTACACAACTGGCTATTTGTCTTAGAAAAGGTGCCTAACGACTATGCCAACGAGTTGTTTTGCCTATCAAAGTTACCGAGCGATCATACCAATGGGCTGTTTTACCCACCAAAGATGCCCAATAGGTTGTTTTTCCCACTGATAGTGGCTAGAAACAAGGGCAATAGGCTATTTTTCCCACTGAAGGTGCCTAAAGGTGATGCTAATGGGCTATTTTTCCACTAAAGGTTCCTAGTGACGATGCTAATGGGTTGTTTTACTCACCAAAGCTGCCTAGCAACTGTGCCAACATACTGTTTTACCCATCAAAGTTGCACAAATCGCTATTTTTCTCACCGAAGGTGCCTAGCGACCATGCCATCGGGTTATTTTGGCCACCGAAGGTTCCTAGCGACCGTACAATGGACTATTTTACCCAATGAAGATGCTCAATAGGTTTTTTTCCTACTGAGAGTGGCTACAAATAGAGCCAACAGGCTATTTTGCCCATCGAACATGCCTAGTGACTATGCCATCGGGCTATTTTCTCATCGAAGGTTCCTAGCGATAATGCCAACGAGTTGTTTTACCCACCCAAGTTACCAATGGGTCATTTTCCAACAAAAGTTGCCTAGCAACCGTGCCAACAGACTATTTTACCCACCAATGTTACCCGAATGGTTGTTTTTCTCACAAAAGGTGCCTACCGACCATACCAACAAACTATTTTACCCACCAAAGGTGCCCATCGGGCTTTTTTTTCCACTAAGAATGGCTAGAAATTGTGCCAAAGGGTTAGTCTTCCCACCGAAGGTGCCTAGCGACTGTGCCATCATGTTGTTTCTCCACCGAAGGTTCCTAGCAATGCTATCAACGGGTTGTTTTACTCCCCAAAGTTACCCAACGGACTGTTTTTTGCACCAAAGTTGCCCAGCAATCATGCCAACAAACTGTTTTCCCCTCAAAGTTGCCCAACTGGCTATTTTTCTCACCAAAGGTGCCTAGTGACCATGCCAACTGGTTGTTTTGCCCATCATAGGTGCCTAGCGACCGTGCTAATGGACGGTTTTACCAATCGAAGGAGCCCAACGGACTATTTTTCCTATCAAGAGTGGCTAAAAACTGTGCCAACGGACTATTTTACCCACCGAAGGTACCTAGTGGTTGTATCAACTAGTTGTTTTTCCACCAAAGGTTCCTGGTGACAGTGCCAATGGGTTGTTTTACTCATCAAAGTTCCCTAACAGACTGTTTATCTAGCAAATGTTACCTAGCAACTATGCCAACGAACTGTTTTACCCACCGAAGTTGGCCAACTAGCTATTTTTTCTACCTAAGGTTCCTAGCGACCATGTCAAAGGACTCTTTTACCCATAGAAGGTGCCCAATGTGTTGTTTTTCCCTCCGAGAGTGGCTAGAAATAATTCCATTAGGCTATTTTGCCCACCAATGGTGCCTAATGACCTTCCCATCCGGTTGTTTTTCCATCGAAGGTTCCTAGCGATGGTGCCAATGGGTTGTTTTACTCACTAAAGTTGCCCAACGAGTCGTTTTTCCAACAAAAATTGTGTACCAGCCACACCAACGGACTATTTTACCCATTGAAGTTGCCCAACTGGATGTTTTTCTCAACGAAGGTGCCTAACGACCATGACAATGGGTTGTTTTCCCATCGAAGGTTCCTAGCGACCATGCCAAAGGACTCTTTTACCCAATGGTGCCAATGGGCTACTTTGCCCACTGACGGTACCTAGTGACCATGCCATCGGGCTATTTTTCCACTAAAGGTTCGTAGCGATGGTGCCAACAGGTTGTTTTACTCACAAAAGTTGTCCAACTGGCCCTTTTTACAGCAAAAGTTGCCTAGCAATGGACTGTTTTAACCATCAAATTTGCCCAACTGGATGTTTTTTTCAACAAACGTGCCTAGCGACCATGTCAACGGGTTGTTTTGCCCATTGAAGGTTCCTAGTGACCGTGCCAAAGGACCATTTTACTCACCGAAGGTGCCCAATGGCCTGTTTTTCCTCCTGAGAGTGGTTAGAAACTATACTAATGAGCTATTTTACCCACCGAAGGTGCCTAGCGATCTTGCCATCAAGCTATTTTTCTATCCAAGATTCCTAGCAACGGTGCCAACAGGCTGTTGTATTCACCCAAATTGCCTAACGGGCCATTTTTCCAACCAAAGTTGCCTAGTAATCGTGCCAATGAATTGTTTTACCCACTAAAGTTGCCAAACTAGCTATTTTTCTCACCAAAGGTGCCTAACAACCATGACAACGAGTTGTTTTGTCCATCAAAAGTTCCTAGAGACCATGCCAATGGATTGTTTTACCCACCAAAGGTGCCAAACGATTTATTTTTCCTATCGAGAGTGGCTAGAAATAGTGGCAATTGGCTAATTTTCCCATGGAAGGTGCCTAGCGATTGGGCCATCGTGCTGTTTCTCCACCGAAGGTTCCTAGCGACAATGCCAATGAGTAATTTTACTCACCAAAGTTACCCAACGGGTTGTTTTTTCCATAAAAATTACCTAGCAACCGTGCCAACTGACTGTTTTTCCCTCCAAAGTTACCTAATTGGTTGTTTTTCTCACAAAAGGTGCCTGACGACCATAAAAACTGGCTATTTTGCCCACCGAAGGTCACTAGCGACTATGCCAACAGATATATTTCAAGCCAAAAGTCACTAGAAATAGTGGCAACGGGCTATTATGCCCATGGAAGGTGCCTAGCAATCAGGCCATCGGGCTATTTTTCCACTGAAGGTTCTTAGCAATGATACCAACGAGTTGTTTTACTTGCCAAAGTTACCCAACGGGCTGTTTTTCCCAAAAAAATTGCCTAACAATTGTGCCAACGGGCTATTTTACCCACCAAAGTTACCCAACTGGTTTTTTTCTCACGAAAGGTGCCTAACGACCATGTCAACAGGTTGTTTTACCCATCGAAGGTGCCAAGCAACCATGTCAATGGGTTGTTTTAGTCACCAAAGTTACCTAGCCAGCCATTTTTCTAACAAAATTTATCTAGAAACCATGCCAACGGAGTGTTTTACCCCCCGAAGTTGGCTAACTGGCTATTTTTCTCACCAGAGGTGCTAGCGACCATACCAACGGGTTGTTTTGCCCATCGAAGGTGCCTAGCAACCGTGCCAATGGACTGTTTTACCCACCGAAGGTTCCCAATAGGTAGTTTTTCCCACTGAGAGTGGCTAGAAATAGATCCAATATGCTTTTTTTCCCACCGAAGGTGCTTGGTGACTGTGCCAATAGATTTTCCACCAAAGGTTCATATTGACAGTGCCAACGGGTTGTTTTACTCACCAAAGTTGCCCAAAGAGCCATTTTTCCCACCAAAATTGCCTAGCAACCATGCGAACGGATTGTTTTACCCATCGAAGTTACCCAACTGGTTGTTTTTCTCACAAAAGGCTCCTAACGACCACGCCAACGAGTTGTTTTGTCTATCAATGTTGGCTAGCGATCGTGCTAATGGGCTATTTTACCCACCGAAGATGCCCAATGGGTTTTTTTTCCCACCAAGAGTGGCTAGAAACAAAGCCAACAGGCTATTTTACCCACTGAAGGTGCATATAGATCGTGCCATCGGGCTGTTTTTCCAATGAGGTTCCTAGCGACGGCGCTAATGGGTTGTTTTACTCACCGAACTTACCCAACAAGTCGTCTTTCCAAATGGTTGTTTTTCTCACCTAAGATGCCTAGCGACCATGGCATCAGATTGTTTTGCCCACCAAAGGTTCGTAGTGACTGTACTAATGGACTGTTTTACCCACTGAAGGTGCCCAACAGGTTCTTTTCCTACTGATAGTGTTTACAAATTGAGCTAACAAGCTATTTTTCCAATCGAAGGTGCCTAGCGACTGTTCCGTCAGGTTGTTTTTACATCAAAGGTTCCTAGCGATAGTGCTAAGGGGTTGTTTTACCCACCAAAGTTGGCAATGGGTCACTTTTCCAACAAAAGTTGCCTAGCAACCTTGCCAACAGACTATTTTACCCACCAAAGTTTTCCAAATGGCTATTTTTCTCACAAAAGTTGCCTAGCGATGATGCTAATAGATTGTTTGGCCCATCGAAGGTGCCTTGCAGCCATGCCATCGAACTATTGTAACTACCAAAAGTGCCTAACAGGCCTTTTTTGCCACTGAGAGTGGGTAGAAACTATGTCAATAGGTTATTCTACCCACCGAAGGTGCCTACCGACTGCATCATTGTGCTATTTTTTCACCGAACGTTCCTAGCAAGACTGTTAATGGGTTGTTTTACTCCCCAAAGTTGCCCAACGGGCTGTTTTTCTCACCAAAATTGCCTAATAACCGTGCCAACGGACTATTTTACCCACCGAAATTACCCAACTGGCTGTTTTCTCACCAAAGGCGCCTGGCGACCATGTCAACGGGTTGTTTTGCCCATCATAGGTGCCTAGCGACCATGCTAACAGACGGTTTTACCTACTAAAGGAGCTGAACAGGCTATTTTTCCCATCGAGAGTGGCTAGAAACTGTGCCAACGGGCTATTCTTCCCACCGAATGTACCTAGTGGCTGTATCAACTGGCTGTTTTTCCACCCAAGGTTCTTGATGACAGCGCCAATGGGTTGTTTTACTCATTAAAGTTGCCCAACAGGCCATTTATCCAACAAAAGTTACTTATCAACTGTGCCAATGGACTGCTTTACCCATCGTAGTTGGCCAACTGGTTGTTTTTTACACCTAAGGTTCCTAGTGACCATGACAACGGGTTGTTTTGCCCATCGAAGGTTCCTAGTGACCATGTTCAAAGGACTCTTTTACCTACCAAAGGTGCCCAACGTGTTGTTTTTCCCTCCGAGAGTGGCTACAAATAGTGCCAATAGGCTATTTTACCCATCAAAGATACCTAGTGGCCTTTCCATCAAGCTGTTTTTCTACTGAAGGTTCCTAGCGATGGTGCCAACGGGTTGTTTTACTCACTAAAGTTTCCCAACGGGTCATTTTTACCCGTCGAAGTTGCCCAACTGGATGTTTTTCTCAACGAAGGTGCCTAACGACCGTGAAAATGGGTTGTTTTGCCCATCGAAGCTTACTAGCAACCATGTCAAAGGACCCTTTTAACCACCAAAAGTGGCCAACGTGTTGTTTTTCCCTTTGAGAGTGGCTAGAAATAGTGCCAATGGGCTACTTTACTGATTGAAGGTGCCCAATGACCTTATCATCGGGCTACTTTTCCACAGAAGATTCCTAGCGATGGTGCCAACAGTTTGTTTTACTCACTAAAGTTGCCCAATGGGTCATTTTTCCAACAAAAGTTGCCTAGCAAAGGACTGTTTTACCGATCAAAGTTGCACAATTGGATGTTTTTCTCAACAAAGGTGCCTAGCGACCATGCCAACAGGGTGTTTTTCCCATCGAAGATTCCTAGTGACCGTGTCAAAGGACTATTTTACCCACCGAAGGTGCCCAATGGCTTGTTTTTCCCACCGAGAGTGGCTAGAAACTATATCAATGGGCTATTTTGCCTATCGAAGGTGCCTAGCGACCGTGCCATCGGGTTGTTTTTCCATCGAAGGTTCCCAATGATGATGCCAACGGGCTGTTGAACTCACCCAAGTAACCCAACGGGCCATTTTTCCAACCAAAGTTGCCTAGTAATCCTGCCAAAGAATTATTTTAACCCACTGAAGTTTCCAAACTAGTTGTTTTTCTTACCAAGGGTGCCTAACGACCATGACAATGGGTTGTTTTGCCAATCGAAAGTTCCTAGTGACCATACCAATGGACTGTTTTACCCACCGAAGGTGTAAAATTTGTTATTTTTCCCACCAAGAGTGACTAGAAATTGTGGCAACGGGCTATTTTGCCCACAGAAGGTGCCTAGCAATTGGGCCATCGGGCTGTTTTTCCATGGAAGGTTCCTAGCGACGGTGCGAGCCGGTAGTTTTACGCACCAAAGTTACCCAACGGGTCATTTTTCCCACCAAAATTACCTAGCAATCGTGCCAACGGACTGTTTTACCCACCGAAGTTAACCAACTGGTTGTTTCTCTCACAAAAGGTGCTCGACGACCATGAAAACGGGTTGTTTTGCCCACCAAAGGTCCCTAACAACCATCCCAATTGACTGTTTTACCCATCGAAGCTGCCCAACTGGTTACTTTTCCCACTGAGAGTGGCTAGAAATAGTGGCAACCAGCTATTCTGCCCATGGAAGGTGCCTAGTGATCGGAGCATCAGGCTGTTTTTCCATCGAAGGTTCCTAGCGATGATGCCAACGGGTTGTTTTACTTACCAAAGTTTCCCAACGGGCTGTTTTTCCTACCGAAATTGCCTAGCAACCGTTCCAACGGACTATTTTACCCACCAAAGTTACCCAGCTGACTATTTTTGTCACGATAGGTGCCTAACGACCATGCCAATAGGTTATTTTCCCACCGAAGGTGCCAAGCGATCGTGCCAATGGGTTGTTTTAGTCACCCAAGTTACCCAACGGGTTTTTTTTCTCATAAAAGTTGCCTAGAAATCGTGCCAACGGAGTGTTTTACCCACCGAAGTTGCCCAACTAGCTATTTTTCTCACCAATGCTGCTAGCAACCATGCCAACGGGTTGTTTTGCCTATTGAAGGTGCCTACTGCCCATGCCAATGGACTGTTTTACCCACCGAAGGTTCCAAATGGGTAGTTTTTCCCACTAAGAGTGGCTAGAAATAGATCCAATGGGCTATTTTGCCCATCGAAGGTACCTAGTGGTTTTACCAACTGGCTATTTTTCCACCCAAAGTTCTTGGTGACAATGCCAATGATGTCAGTGGGTTGTTTTACCCATTTAAGATGCCCAATGGGTTGTTTTTCCCACCGAGAGTGGCTAAAAAGAATGCCAAAAGGCTATATTACCTACTGAAGGTGCCTAGACATCGTGATATCCTAATAAAGGTGCCTCGCGACCGTGCCATTGGGATGTTTTTCCATCAAAGGCTCCTAGCGATTGTGCTAACGGACTGTTTTACTCACCCATGGTTCCCAACAGGCCATTTTTCTAACCAAAGTTGCCTAGTAATCATGCCAACGAAATGTTTTACCCACTGAAGTTGCCAAACTAGCTATTTTTCTCACCAAAGGTGCCTAACGACCATGACAGTGGGTTGTTTGCCCATCGAAGGTTCCCAGCGACCTTGCCAATGAACTGTTTTACCCACTAAAGGTGTCAAATGGGTTATTTTTCCACCGAGAGTGGCTAGAAATAGTGACAACGGGTTGTTTTTCCACAGAAGGTACCTAGCGATTAGGCCATCGAGTTGTTTTTCCACTGAAGGTTCCTAGCGTCATTGCCAACGAGTTGTTTTACTGACCAAAGTTGCCCAACAGGCTGTTTTTACACCAAAATTACCTAGCAACTGTGCTAGCGGACTGTTTTACCCACTAAAGTTACCCAACTGGTTGTTTTTCTCATAAAAGTGCTTAACGAACATGACAACAGGTTGTTTTACCCACTGAAGGTTCCTAACAACCATGCCAACGGATTATTTTATCCACCGAAGGTGTCCAACAGGTTATTTTTCCCACCGAGAGTTGCTAGAAATAGTGGCAACGGGCTAGTCTGCCCATTGAAGGTGCCTAATGATCGAGTCATTGGGCTGTTTTTCGACCGAAGGTTCCTAGCGATGGTGCCAACGGGTTGTTTTACTCACCAAAGTTGCCCAACGGGTCGTTTTTCCCACCAAAATTACCTAGAAATCGTACCAACAGACTGTTTTGCCCACCAAAGTTACCCAACTGGCTATTTTTCTCTCGAAAGGTGCCTAACGAGCATGCCAACGTGTTGTTTTACCCATCGAAGGTGCCAAGCGACAATGCCAACGGACTGTTTTACCCACCAAAGTTACCCAACGGGCCATTTTTCTCACAAAAATTGCCTAGAGAATGTGCCAATGGAGTGTTTTACCCACCGAAACTGCCCAACTAGCTATTTTTCTCGCCAAAGGTGATAGCGACCAATCCAACGGGTTGTTTTGCCCATCAAAGGTGCCTAGTGACTGTGCCAGCCAACGGATTGTTTTACCCATCGAAGTTACCCAACTGTCTGTTTTCCTCACAAAAGGTGCCTAACGACCATGCCAACGAGTTGTTTTGCCCATCAAAGTTGACTAGCCATCATGCCAATTGACTGTTTGCCCCAACGAATATGCCCAATGGGTT